>PVKC010025866.1:0-16327 GCA_004027635.1 Crocidura indochinensis | reverse complement strand
GGGTTACTCCTGGCTCCATGCTCAGAAATTGCTCCTGGCAGGCACGGGGGACCATATGGGGCACCGGGATTCGAACCGATGACCTTTTGCATGAAAGGCAAACGCCTTACCTCCATGCTATCTCCCGGGCCCTGTGAATGTTCTTTATACAATGTGAACTTTTTAACTAGTTTATGGCCTTTATGATCTTTTTGTATGTATTCTTTGGATATGTGGTAGGTTAACAATTTTTATATTATATATATTTTATATATTATATATAAAATATATATAATATATAAATATATATTCATATTTTATATTATTAACAAATTATTTTGCTTAGTTGTCATTTTTACTACCATAAAACTCTTGAGACTTATTTATTACTGACATTTTTAAATATCTCTGTACATGGACTATACATGTTGTCTCAGAAAACAAGAAAAAATATATGTGAACTCTGACATGAATTTACAACCTCCTATTCACTAATAATTTTTCATTAGTTTCAATATTCAGAAATATAGAGATAAACAGGAATAATATATGACATGAAGAAGAAAAAAGGTATAGGCAAAAAGGAATTGAAGTTGTAGAATTAAGTTAGAGGTATTTTATCTTGTTTTCTGGTAAGACAAATGGCCAACAGTGGCAAAATAAAACAAAAGAGAAGGTATCAGAGTGGTAAATTATCATTCAATTATATAATTATCTTATTCCATTTCTTTTTTTGTGGAAATCCACTTAACTTATCTGGTGTATGTCCTTCCATATTTCATTCACAAACATACCAATTTGAAAAAATACACAAAAATAAACAAATAAAAGGCACAGAGGCTGGAGAGATACAATAAACTGGAGGACATACTTTGCATGCATGAGTCCCTGGTTTGATCCCCAGCACTACATGGTGCCACACTACCTGGAATAACACTCAAACAATGTTAGTTGTGGCCTGAAATCCTAGAGAAAATACAAATATATAAGTATTTGTGGAATTTTTCATATACACATATTGTCTGCATGTATATGTGTTTCTATATACTTATTTAACAGGTGTATGCAATATAACAATTTTTAATTTTATTGAATATTAAATATCCTGAAATTCATGATTTATTTTAATTAATGAATAATTTACATTGTATGGACACATATTAATTATAGATTTCCTTAGTAATGCACTTAGAACAACTTCTATTTTTTATAATCACAAATAATGTGCAACTGGGAATTCTGTAAGTTATACTTCTAGAACTAATTACAGAGTCAATGTCCCTATAACTTTTATGTTTTTAATAAGCCCTGTTCAACTGCCTCCCAACTTAACTTCTTAATTCTTTTACCCGGATAAGTGAGATTAAAATTTTGTTTAAGCCCCCATAGCCTGTGGAGCCTTGTGTTATTACATATACTTTTGTATATGTACAAAATACATCTCACATATACTTTTTGCAAAGGGGACTATATTTTTTCCAGAATATTTTGAGATTTTATTGTAAATAAATACAAAGCTGAGAACTTTAGAAACAAGCAACATCCAGAACTTAATATAAGCAAGAAAAATAGAAAACCAGTTCTGGGGATTTTTATAGGCCCTCAAGGTCAGACAAAGAGTAGGGAGAAGATCCTTTCCAATTACCTTTCACCACACCCAATTTGGCCATCTCAATTATATAAACCAGCCTCTTGTCTATGACAATTTATTATTCCCATATTTTTTAATTTTTATTGAGATTATTGTGAATTACAAGTCTTTCACAGTTGTATTTCAGGTGTTTAATGTTCGTGAATTAGGGCCATTCCCACTACCAGTGTTGATCTTCCTCCACCATAGTTCCCTGCATGCTATGTCCACAGAATAGTACTAAACTTGAAAAATATAAAAATAAATGGAATTTTTCCCCTAACATTGTAGTCACTCTTTATCTAAAAAATATATTGCCTTGTCTTTTGAAATATCTAAATGCTACCTGGATTCAACTTTTGTTCTGAGCCCCTAGACAACCCCTACCTTCCTTTCTTCTCTTCACATTGTATAATAATTTCCAGCACTGATCAAGCTAGGGTAATGGTGCAGATAGAAAAGGAGATGAGGTAAATATATTATGCCTTTCAACCCACTCTAGCTTATCAGTCAGGACATCAGAAAGCCCTCCATTTTTCACTCAGTCTGGATCACACTTATTTTTTGATTCATTTAGCATGTTGTACATTTAAATGTCTCCTGTTTGTCCCAGGTGGATTAGGTCGGGCAATTTAATATTGACATTCACACTCAGATCAGAAAAATTAAAGAGAGTCAGTTCTGTGTTTGTGCCCTTAGAGACAGAATTGGAGTGAGTGGGGTGGAGTTCACCCCTTCCCTGTAACAGGTAACCTAAGCATTTCTGGGAAGGACCGCACAAGGTGATACTTCAGGCTTGTCAGAACATTTCCTTGTACCTCACAGACCAATTTTTTAAAGAGGAGAAAAATTTTATTTTCTTAGATAATTCCACTGAGCTTAAAGAATGACTGATACCTCTGTTCAAATCCCATCACTGGTAATTTAAGGTAACTTCAATCTATAAATCAAGATCATAGCTCAAGGCAACTAGGGTCTGGATCCAGAGTTAGTCTTTGTTGTATAACCCCCAATACCCACTTAAAGGTGATTCAGACAAAGGAAAAGGTTAGAGTTAGAAAGTCTTGATTTGCTTTTTTTGCCCTAAAAAGAGATGTGTGACTTTAAACATGACTCAGCATTCTTGTATCTAAAATGGAAAAAAAAAGTCAATCAACACCCTCTTGGACCTAAAGGAACTGACACACCTGAATAGACAACTCATAAAAAAGTGCTATCTACATAGCAAAGTGTTATGAATATATAAGAGATGACAATAATTGGGGAGCAAAAAAAAGAGGGAGGACAAATACTAGATGCTCTCACTTATCTGTCTCATATATAATAGCAAGATAAAAGAACATATGCAATGAGAGTAAAAGGAACGGATGAAAGAGGAAAAGAAAGAAGAGGTGAACTGATGGTAATTCATCAGGGGCTTTGGACACTTCAGCAGAAGTATAACTGTACACATCCAAGCCATATGAGCAAAAACTATTTTAAGTATGTGGTTCATTTATAATAATAATTAAATCACAAAATGCACTTTTACAGGAGGTAAGATGAGATTGGGAGGGAACCTTGGGTTAGTGATAGAGGAACGCTAACACTGGTGGTGGGCTGAAGTTGAAATAAAGATGCCTGTATCTTTATTATTTGCAGCTTTGTAAATTACAGTGCTTAACTTAAAAAGAATATTTTAGGAGATTTGACAATGATGATGATGATGGTGGTGGGGGTGGGAGGTGGCAGAGACATGACTAACATGTACTAACTGAATAAAATTGGTCATAAAATGATTTTATTTATTAGTGTTGATGAGAAAAGGTATTCTGTTTGTCATTGTAAATGCATCAGATGTCAACTATAAAACTTATTTTATTTCCTATTCTAAGATCCTTTTTTCTTGAAACCAAGGAGTAGTCCAAATCCCGTGCATCATTCCCTTGGATTCAGATAGAAACATGCTGAGAAGTTAACAGTAACTAATGAGGCTACTGAAGTTAGTATATGTACTCACAGATATACAAAAATAAAATTATGAAAGATTCCAATTGGAGAATCTTGAGGCCACACAAGGAGCTTAATATTTCTGCTAAATTACATTAATCCCCAGGGAGTGGCAAGAAAGAAAACAACTACATGCTGTTGCTGGTGACCCAGCCATTGAGGTATGCCTGTTCCTGTGAATATCCACCTTGTTGGCAAATGGATTGTGTTGATGTAGAGACTCTAGATCTAGAGACATTAGAGGCACTAGAAAAATGGCTCTTCTTTATAGAGCTCTTGTGGAAGACTTCTGCAGTCAATCTTTCTTTGCCTCAATGCTATTATTTCCACAGTGGGTCCTAGAAACAGTACAAATAAAGCTCTGTGACTTCCAAGGTCGAAGATTTTAGAATTGGTTTGCTTTTCAAAACCAGGGATGACATAGAAAGACAGTGAAGGAAACAATGCTGTGAGTTAATGGGAACACAGAGAGACTTCTCCCTATAAAATGATTGTCTGAGGAAACTTTTTTTGCACGAGCAGAGATTATAGAAGACATAAAAGTCATAACTACAAATAAAACCACTTTATTTGTCAGCCACCAAAATAGTTTTTGAAAAAACACACACACAAACACATACACACACACATGCACACATACTGTTTCCTGAAGCATAGTATTTTCTTCTGCCTGCGTCTTTTCTTCTCACTTGGCAGCCCTGTTGTGTACATGATCTCTACAGGAATGCAGAAAAACCACCTGAGGGAGAAAATTACTAATCACTAAAAATTACTAATCACTCTCTCACACTAAACAAATCCCACCAGGAGGTTTTTAGTTACACATGGGGATATGAGTTCTTTTTTTTTTCTCTCTCTCAGGTTAATGATACAAAAGCACACAAATTTTAAAAAGGAAGCATGTCACATCTTAATATGCATTAGCAGGGATATTTTTACTTGATAGCATCTAGGTCTCAGTTCAAAATAAAGGCAAAGTAGACTGAAAGTCTCTAATGCCCACTACAAGGCCTCACACAAAGAAAAGAGGTTGGAGAGAGAATCATACTTCCCACAGCATTGAATACAGTACCTATCTTCTCCCAGCAGTGCCCCTATCACTTACTCTTAACATTCACCGACCTTATTTTCACATGATATTCAATTCACAAGTTCATTTGGTGTCTGTCATATATTATTTCATTACACAGATTAGTGTGTTATTTATGGCAGTCCCCACCAATTTATATCATATCTTTATACTGCTTATCTCAGGCTTGTTTATCTTTTACTTTCTTTAGTCCTTTGTAAATAGCCTCGGCCCATGTACCTACTTAGCTGATCAGAAGTTGAGTGTATCCAATTCAATGGTCATATTACAAATGAGAGAAATTACTAGAAGCACTAAAATTCAACATCTCTTTCATTGGAGTGTCCCCTTAGGTTCTTTTATTTCCTACTTTATTATTATTCTTTGGGCTGATTATAAAACATAACACTGTTCATTATGAAAAAAAGTTTTAAACAAGTAAAATATGAGTAAGGGACAGTGAAAATCCTTCTCCAATAATTCTTTTCCAAATATCATTATAAACAAATACATTTTGATGTATAAAAGTACATGTCTATGTATACATGTAAATATATCATCTGATTATAATATAAACATAGATCTATAACTTATTTTTCACTTAACATTTTACTCAAGATACCTTTTCACATCAAAAAATATGAAATTAAAGACTTCTTTTGAACAACTACTGAGTATTATATTCAAGAAAAAAACATACTATATTTAAATAATTTTTACTAAAGGGAATGTATCTTTTTAGTTTATTATTTTTTATTTTTATTACTTTATTTAGCACCATATTTTACATAATTGCTCATAATGTATTTGTTTCTTCCATTCCATTTTCTTTTCTTTTTTTTTCAGGACAACGCTCTGACTCCTCCTCATGGGTTCAGATGTTCTACACGATCAGAGAAACTTCTCTAGTCACATACTATAGAAATGATCCCTGAAAGTATAGTCTTTTCCATTCCATTTTCTAATGCCAATCCTACCACCATTATAGAATTACCTCCACCATTGTACACAGATCCCATCTACCCCATATCAGCCTCCTTGGCAGGCATGACATAATTTATGTTCTATTGTTTGCTCTCAACTAAGTGATAATGGAATTATCAAATAAAACTATACCAAAATAAAATTCATTAAATTTATCATATCTTGCAATGATATCGTTGTCTGAAGGTATATTAAGCTGCTTGTTGCTACTTGATCATTCTGCTACTGGTTTTGTTTATTAACCTTGGTGGCATCTATGCTATTTTGATATCAAATTGGGTGTATTACTACTGGAATGCCAATATTAAAAAATTTGGAGGTATCATTCAGCTAAGTTACCATGGCAATGCAAAATTTCCAAGTTCTGAGGCTGACATGGAAGTGGCTGTGAGACATTATGAAAAGGCAGGTGAAAGGATATCTCACACCTATTCCAACTAAGTCCTGGTGTTCTCGGCCCAAATACAGTCACACTTGGAGTTTTGGTCAATTAAATGTCTCTGCAAGATCAGTAGTAAAGTTGGGCCATTGACGTGGCCATGATTGTAGTTATGTATGCAACTGCAAAGGCTCGGGCAGGGACTTGGTCCACCATTCCTGAAAGTGCCCAGTTTTCAGATGGAAGACCAGTGTATCCATGATTTTTTATAGCTTTATTTACATCTTTTTTAAGAATAAAATGAGTCAATGGAGTTGGTCAATAAGTGGACTTGAGGGCAGCTGTGGGGCATGGCTACAGCAGTTTTTAATTCAATTTTATTCATTGGTTTGAAATAGTGTAAATGTTTATAAGCTTTAGAAGTATTTACCACATTATGACACTACCAAGAAAATGTTACTAATCCTCTACCATAGCTCAATAGATCCTTCTTATTTATTTCCTTTTCTTGATAACCTCAAAGCTGTCATCAGAGATGGAGTGAAGGGCAGTTATTGGATCCTGTCTATTTCCTTGCTTTGACTCTCCATAGACACCCTGTGTTTGAGATAATGTATTACTAATTTATCTTTCTTCTATTAGTTTTGTTTAGCATGATACCTAGATCCACACAACTGATGTAGTAAAAGACAAGATTTCATTTTCAAGTTTTATTTCTTATAACTTAGTAATATTATTGTATATATATTATTGTTATCATTATCTAACTTTACTGACTAAAGCTGAAAGTAACAAAGCTTTCAACATAACTTACAAGATATATATTTTTATCTTCCTCAAAAGAAAAATTTTAGGGGAGAAATCACATTATCCAAAGTCAAAGTCATACTAAAGTTTAAACTATGTTGACAATTTACCATGCAGAAAACTTATCCCAACATACCACATTGATACAAACATAACATATCAGCAATATTTTTATCTTTGTCAATTTGATAATCACATGTTGCTATTTTTCTTTCAGGTGAATCTCTGTTAGTGAAACTAATTTTAGATGACTATTTCATTTGCAAAGTTATAAAATGGCACTTGGTAAATAACTGAAGTGGTAGAGCACATGTCTAAAATGTACTAAACTGTGAGATAGATCCCCAACACCATTCAAATCTTTGAACACACCAAGCACCTGAGCACCATTAGGTCAAGCATCATAGAATAGGCCATGAGCCCTCACCCCCAAGAACCTCTAGAGATTGCTCTTATTTTTTAATATAATTCTTAAAGTTCAAGATATTCGCAATGCTAATTTAAAGTTTGAAACTACCCCATTGCATTACTTGTCTGCAATTCATTTATCATAATATTTTTAATCATTCCATTTTATAGATGAATAAACTGAGTCTAGAAAGAGCTAAGAGTAGGGATAAAAAAGCAAATAGTTGACAAGCCTTCTAATTCTAATGTTACTTTAAAAAATAAAATGGATAAATCATAAAAGAATCAAAACCCAATCTACAAGAAGCTAGACAGAGGGGACAATTATACTAGAAACCTAGGGGTCAAAGGAAGGGAATATGAGATGCATACTGGGAACAGGGGTGGAGGGAGGACAACACTGGTGGTGGGAATGCCCCTGATTCAATGTCACTATGTACCTAAAATATTACTGTGAAAGATTTGTAATCTACTTTGGTCAAAATTAAAATTATTAAAATAAAATAAAATAAAATGGCTAGACAGGATGTAAAATGTAGAAATATAAAAATTCTAATATAAGTCATATCAAGTCCAATTACATAGACACCAAAAATAACATAAAAATATTTGAATTTCAAAACTCTAAAATCTAGGTTCCTTGTTTTCCTTGCTGCTATGGCAATTTAAATGTCCAAACTTGATATAGTTCACATTCAGTTCTTTTTTAGACTGTAAAGCAAAAATTGGGATATCCACATGTTGTCTTGAAGGGAAAAAGAAAGAAGCTCAACTCCTTATGAAATAAGCCACAATGGGGCTGAAATATAGTGCAGGGTTTTAGGGTATTGCCTTGCATGCAGCAGATAGAACCTGAATTCTATTCCTAGCCCTACATATAATTTCCCTAGCACCACTAGAAGTGATGCCTGAGCATAGAGTCAGCAATAAGCACTGAGCACTTCAGAGTATAGCCCAAAAACCATGATAAAATTAGCCACATTCAGAGACAATCTACCTTTGACAACAGCTCTAATACTGAGTGCAGATAATCGGATGGTATTTTTTGATATTTTATTTTCCATCACAAGTCATAGAAGAGGAAACAATATATAGATAAAATGTGGAAAAAATATACTTTAGGGAATAGTGCATGTGAGATAGATGGTGAGGAGGGTGTGACTGTGATTGCATGTGTGTGTTTTTGCATGCATACATGCAGGTTCCTACCTGCCCCCAAGGCTTTCTAGTTATATTTAGTCCTGTAGTGGAATTACGCAACATCTAGTAACTATTCCCCATAATGGTGCTTCCTATGTGGGTCTTCTCCCATCACCACATAGTTATTTTCCATATTTTCTCCTTTATTTGTTGTCTTCTTGAGGCCTCCCAGTCCCTACCAAATGTATGGCAAAGCCAATATGCCTCATGGCTGATATGTAGTTTTGTGTGTGTGTGTGTGTGTGTGTGTGTGCACGTGTGTGTGTGATAGACAGTGGTTATAGGTACAATTGTACTGTGCTATAAAGACAGCTGTTACAGGTAAAATTGCACAATGCATAGGTGTGTCCTGGAGAAATCTTAGCATTCTCACTTAGGCATAAAAAAAAAAAAACACACAAAGGCAGGAGATTAAGTTATACCCAGAGACATGCAGAGAAGAGAACGTAAGAGGAGCCATGTCAACTAGAACCACATTTAGATAAATGCACAGAACAGCTCTTTGTGATGCAATTGGAACCAAAGTTAACTTGAAAATAAAGACCTGCCACAGTGTTCTGACTTTTGTATGACAGCACCAATTTGTTTTAATTGCAATGGAAATGGTAACTCTGCGGTACATCTAAGCATATTATTGGAAGGGAGAAAAATTGACATATATTAGGTCCACCTTCACTGGCCCACCTAGTGCTTCCAAGATTTTAGGTACTTTCCTTTAACAATGTACTTTCTCTCTAGACCACAAAGTACGTGAATGTAAAAAATAAAGTTCACTTGTTTCTTTTTCTGCTCCTCACCAGTTTTCTGATAGTTCTAGATATCTGCTATTTTTCAAGAAGAAAACATTTTTCTACTTTAACTCACATATACAAATATACAAATACTTACACATGCACACCCCATGCACAAGTGTTGCGATGATAAATATGAAAATGCTGCATTATTTACACTAGCTGACATGAAACACATCTTAGTATCCTCAACAGATGAATGGATGAAGATGTTATAGTAGAGGGACCAGAGAGATAGTACTTGATGGTCGCTTACATTGCACACAGCCTATTAGGATTCAATATTTAGTACCCCATATAGTTCCCATATCCTCACTAGGAGTGATATCTGAGTGTAGAGCCAGGAATAGGTGTCACTGAATATGGTACCTCAAAAAACACTTTTAGTATACAGATAAAGTTAAATATATATTTAATCTATATAAAATATACATAGCTATACTATACCTAGACCGTATAGCTAAGCATACAATAGAATAATCTTAAGTCATATAAAAAATTTTCATCAATGTTGATCAACCATGAGGGGAAATTTACTAGGAAATTAATAAAATAAAGAGAAATAAGGGCTGGACAGAAAATACAAGAGGTAAAGTAGCTGCCTTGCATGACGCTGATCGAGATTTTATTCCAGGTATGGCCGACTTCTAACCCTAAAAAAAAGATAAATAAATACTACAATTCCTCAATCAAAAATATGCAGGAATAGGGGCCAGAGTGGTAGCACAGTGGTACTGCATTTGCCTGGCATGTGGCTGACCCAGGACAAATGCAGGTTTGATCCCCAGCATTCTATATGGTTCCCCTAGCTGATAGGAATGATTTCTAAGTACAGAGCCAGGAGTAACCCCTGAGTGCAAATGGGTGTGGCAAAAAAATGCAAGAACAAAAATATAAAGCTCATACAAATCATGAAAAAAATGGCAGTTTCTAGAGAGAATTGAGGAGAGAAAGGCAAATGTGTTAAAGAAATCAAGGTATAAAGTTATAGCTATGCGATAAATAAGTCATGGTGACAAAGTATAGCATGGTAAATACTTTTTTTGCTAAGAGAATATATCTTAAAGTCTTTATCACACACAAAATACATAAAATTTATAATTGTATGACTACGGATGTTAACTAGATTTACTATGGTGATTATTTTGCAATAGTAGGCATATATCAAATCATTCTTATATATCTGATGCTAAATGTCATTTGTCAATTTATACATGATATTTAAAAAGAAGTTAAAAAAAGAACAGAAAAGGTTTAATTCATACATAGAATAACTAACTATCCCCATATTGTGATATATTTTGAAAATCAAGCAGATAATAGCAAGATTATGTAATGTTAATGGAAAGAAAAGTAAAATCTTTAAAGAGGGAAGTTTGTTTAATTTTTAAGACAAAGAGGTAAGATTTTTTTTAGTAGAAAACTACCTGTATGGTAGTTTCTCTTTCTTTTTTTCTTTGTATTTTTTCCTTTCTTTTGTTGTATCTTTCTAAAAGTTTGACTCTTATGATGTATTAAGATTTTCACAACCTTGGGCAATTGAAATACCATTCCTTTTCTAAAGTATTACTCATTCAGTGGGTTATATTTTCTCAGGCCTTGGCATGTCAAGATACTGAAAATCACAGAGAAAAGTGCAGAGCAATTAATTTTTCTTAGGTCTACTTAAAGAAAATATTTTAAGTAAATAACCTCAGTCTACATGAATTAATAACAATTAATAACAATGTTATTAATAATAATTAATAACAATGTTTTAGAGAGACTCCCCACTCAAGGTAAACTCATGCTTGGCTTTCTTCCTGATAATACAGATGGCAATAATAAAAATGACAGTAAAACTACTTCTGGCAGAAATTTATTCTTGTTCTCTAGATGTTTGCTGGCTCTTTCAAACAGGCTATGAAAATTTTAGGGAAACAGGTACAAGGGAGGAAGTGAATTCTCAGTAGTGCAGTTTGCATAAGCACATATTTATTTTTGATATTGTGTCAACACCAATAACACAAGGTCTAAATGTGTTTCTTCCCAGATCACAGACCTGCTGCTGAAAATCACAGGACACAGAAATCAACAGAATGGGTGTACGAGACTGGGGTGGAAATGAAGTATTG
Source organism: Crocidura indochinensis (assembly GCA_004027635.1). NCBI lineage: Eukaryota > Metazoa > Chordata > Mammalia > Eulipotyphla > Soricidae > Crocidura > Crocidura indochinensis. The sequence goes on along the minus strand of PVKC010025866.1, from coordinate 4,977 downwards.
CATCACAAAAATACAGATCTCAGACCACTTGAATTAAAATCCATCTAAGAAACCTGCAAGTGCTGTTAAGTTGGGAAAATTATTAACTCACTAATTTATATTGTCATCTTCTTTTAAACAAGTACACTAGGCCCTTCTTTGTGACTTTGTTCTTATAATTCAATGGGACAAAGTATAGGACAGTACTAGCTGCAGAGTGTCCTACCCAGTCCTTGACATGTGGCAGAAGATGGTAATGTCTCCAGGATCAGCCTCTGGAAAAAGACACAGGACCTGTCATGTATCTCCCAACTGGTTGACTATGAGTCGCTTAAGTCCACTTCCCTCATTTCCATACTAGCTGGTACTTCTGCTCCCCACCAACTCTGCCATCACCCAGCCTAACTCTTCTAGAGAAACAAGTCCACTTCTCATCCAATCCAGCCCCACCTAGGTCTGCTTGCCCCACCTTTCCTGTACCCATGCCCTGCCCTGCCCTGCCTTCCCCAGACATCCCCTGGGATGGCTTACAACTAGCCAGATCTGAGTACCAGTCTAACAGGAAAGTGAGATCCTAAGCCAAACCTTAGCCCACAAACCCAGGTTGAAAACTGCTGTGGTGCTATCAAAAAGCTGGGCTTTCAAATCAGGAAAAAGAGCAGTGGAAGCAAATAAGTGATCCCCGATGAACTCTTGCCAAGCTGCTAAGTAAGGAGCTTGGCAATGTGCTCTCAACAATAACAAGTCTACCAACTTCCACATACAGATGGACTGGAGTTAAGGTAAAGTGCCCAAGCCACCAAATATAGAGTTTCTGAAACACAGTAGCTGAGATTAAGAAAGTAGAAAAAAAGCAAAGGGAAATTTGACCTAGGAAAAGAGCTGGTGAAAAAAGAGATTTTTCTGATTTTTCCCTCCTTTGGGCTTACACAAGTTTTTGTGTTCTATTCCCAGTAGAGAAAAGGACAGACAAACCCTGAGAAGATCTAGAAGACCACAAATAGGCTCAAGTAGAAGTCTCAACACAGGAGAAACTGACAGAGACAATATTTCAAGATGTTTATCCAGGAAAAGAGATATCACCAATGTGATCAGATATCTTTAGATATTAGAAGTTTCCAGGCAAACTTGGTTTTTGTGGGTCCAAAAAGGAGACTAAGATTTGATGTATGTGGAAGTTACCAGGTAGGCAAGTTTCCGTATAATGTAAGGAAGGTGTCTCGGTCTGTGTGGTGATGGGAGAGGAGTAGCTCCTGGTAGTTATTGAGAGAAGAAGACAGATCTGGCAGTATCCCAGTCTTGTGTAAGGGTAGACAGAGACTACCTTTGCTAGCCAGGACCCCTTTGCATTCTGCCCTGCCAAACTAGAGTAAGTTTCAAGGAGCCCATGAAATACCCCATGTCTTCAAAGTCAAAATATTCCTGGTTCTGCTTTTCGACCCACCATTTTAATGTAGTTTAGTTCCATATAGTTGTTTAGTTTAGTTTAGTTCTTTTCTAAATAAGTAAATGGGATATTATTATAATTTTTAAATATTACTTTTAAAGGCTGATTATTAACACACTGAAAACATTGGATCATCTCTCTTGTTCTTTCTTCGAATGCTGGAAATAGGGGTAATTAAAAACTAATAAAGTCCACATTAAAGATAGTCATTGAGAGCTTCTACTATATGATATATTTTAGTTTTCTATATAAGAACAAAACTATAGCGAGAAATATAGTACAACATGGACTCCACAATTCTGCACTTCCAGTGATCCCAGGACAACAAAGCCAGGAGTAAGACTGAGCACAGTCAAATGTAGCCCAAAAGGATAAAAAAAAAACCTGAAAGGTAAAACACATTAAAATTAAAGCCACAGAGACTGACACACATCACAAAGAACAAGAACAATCAGTGCTGGTGGGGATGTGGGGAGAAAGGAACTCTCATACACTGCTGGTGGGAATGCCGTCTAGTCCAGCCCTTATGGAAACAATATGGAGTTTTCTTGCTGAGTGAAATAAGTCAGAGGGAGAAAGAGAGACACAGAATAGTCTCATTTATCTGTGGGTTTTAAGGAAAATAAAAGAAATTATTAAAAAAAATTCCCAGAGATGAGAGCCAGAAGGACTGGCTCACCATATGAAACTCACCACAAAGAATGGTGAGTGCAGTTAGAGAAATAAGCACACTAGAACTATCATAACAATGTTAATGTGTGAGGGAAGTAGAAAGCCTGTCTCAAATACAGGCAGGGGCAGGGGAGTGGTTGGGGGCATTGATGATGGAAATGGTGCACTGGTGAGGGAGGTGCTCTTTTTATGACTGAAACCCAAGTGCAATCATGTTTGTAAACATGATTTTTAAATATATTATTTATTTAAAAATAAAATAATAAAATTTAAAATATTTTAAAAGTATAAAATAAAATAACCAATGTCTTAGTAGCAATATAATTCAGAAAGGCATATATGGAAAAGATTCAATTTATGCATATACATGTTTGTACATTTGAATAATTTAATATTTAATCAAATATTCAAACATATCTGAACCTCTTTATCTTTGTATAGAACAGACACAATGCATTTTAAGCTCAGGGTATTTGCTTCAGAGTTAAAGAGCATTCAACTCCTTCTCTGATCTCTAGACAGAAACCATTGCCTGGGGCCGGGTGGTGGCATTGGAGGTAAGGTGCCTGCCTTGCCTGCGCTTGCCTAGAACAGACCACGGTTTGATCCCCCGGTTCCCATATGGTCCCCCAAGCCAGGAGCAACTTCTGAGCGCATAGCCAGGAGTAACCCCTAAGCGTCACTAGGTGTGGCCCAAAAACAAAAAAAAAAAAAAAAGAAATCATTGGCTGTGGAAAAGTTCAATCAGAGAACTAATTCATTGAAGATGAGTCTAGTGGGCAGAACCGCATGCCTATTGCTGTGCATAAAAAGTAGCTGACAAGTTTTGCACAGAAATCTCGTACAAAAACTGCATGCACACCGTCTGTTTTATTTGCTGAAATTTAAATATTATATTTTATATAAAATTCAGATGAATCTGGGAAACATTGGCAAATGGTAGACAAGAACCACAATTTTATAGTATCAGATCTTTGCTGGAGAATGAAATGCCACATTTCATACATTTATATACACAGAACATGATAGAAACTTCTAGGCCTATAAAGGGCCTTTGGCCGAAGGTCTAAAAACAATCACAGTTTCAAATCTCTAAATTTCCTTCTACATTAATAATGTTTTAAAATGCTAAAATTGTATTCCACCAGGGGTCACCAAAGCTACTCTGGGTTGTGCTCAGGGGGTACATGTAATGTGAGGGATCAGATTCAGGATCTCAAACCTGGTAGCCTGAGGTCTATCACATGTGCTCTCTCTCCAGTCCCTAAAATTCTTTGATGCCTGTAAAGTCCTACAGTTAAGAAAGTTTAAGCTCCTGCCAAAATGAGGAATTCCTGGGTAGCTTCAATATTCTTTTGTTCTTGTTTTTTTGTTCTGTTGGTGGCAACACCCAACTGTACTCAGGGATTATTCCTGGAGGTACTCGGGAAAGCATATGTAGTACTGGAGATTGAACTAGTGGTGGTAGCATACAAAGCAAGCTCCTAGCCCTCTGTACTGTCTGTGGCCCCAAGCTCCAATTTTCAATATCAAGTGTTACCTTCTTCCCATAGTTGAGAAAAAAAATTAGGAGTACCTGAGAAAACAAAAAAGAAACATTGAGATGAAGATATAGAGAAGGAAGATAGCTCATCCTCTGAAAGAAGTGTAATGACTAGAGGCACTGAAGGCAGGGATGGCAGATTAAAAATAAAACAAGTGAAAAGACAAAAAGGAGGGGTGAGTTGTAGGACAATAAGCATAGAAGAAAACTATTAAACCGAAGCAGAATCTCCTGAGGTTTGAATGGCTTGAAGGCTGTCTACTATTTCCTGAATGCTAATCCTTCCTAACCATCAGTGCTCCTTGAATTCTATTGATTGGAATTCAATTTAAGAACAGTGATTTGTCCTTATTTTAATTTTTAAATCTTATTCTTTTATTATTACAAATTACCTTAATTGTAGAAAAGTAGAGAAGCAAAGGAGCAAAGCGAATTCACAGGTCTCATTGTCTCACAGATAACACTTAGATATAAACCGCACTGTCTTCTTTCAATTATAATGAGGACTGAAGCCAATGAGCAAAGACTAAATTTGCACGATACTTTGTTTCACATAAATTTTAATATGAAAAACAAAAGTCATTTAATGTCTTCTAGATTTTCCAAAGCTTCCATTTCAACTCATTTTCTTCCAAAAGAGAAGAGTCAATCCTGCTATTGTGAAGCTATAGCATAAGAGGATCAATAGTCAAGATGAGAAAAAGGAAAAAAAGAGAGCGAATTTGTGTAATTCAGAAACTGAGTAAAGTATTTTGAAAAAGCAAAGAATATAATGTGCAACTCTTGGTCCATTGATGGAGGGAGGAAGGACCCTGACTCATTGTATATCTGAAATTCAATTATGAGTGACTCTATTCACCACAATTTTTTCAATAAAATAAAATTTAAAAAGGGAATATAATGCACAAATACACCATTTATACAAAAACAAATGTCCAATTGGTTAAACAAATGCCATTATAAGGCAGAATTTTCAGTGTTGCAATCTTCGATTTAGTCATTATCTAAGACTATACGTCATCCTGACAATATTTTCCTAACAAGTCGAAAAGACAAACTTCCCTGAGAAATGAAGCTAAACTGAGCTATAAGGGACACACAGAAAGATGTGAGCAGTTGATAGGTGGAGCTGGGGCTATAATAGCAAAGAAAGAGCATTCCAAATAGGAGGAGCAGCATGTTTGAGAGGAAAGAGAGCGTGTCCTATTCTAAGACCTAAAAGGTTCAGCATGAGTGCATATGGAGTTCTGAGATGACACAGCATGAGACGGGGTTGAGGAAGTGAACCAAATCAAGCAGGGTCTCACCCACCTAGGTCCTCACAAAGTCAAGCATA
>PVKC010025865.1:0-16325 GCA_004027635.1 Crocidura indochinensis | reverse complement strand
GAATCTATTATGCTGAGTGAAATAAGTCAGAGGGAGAGAGATAGATGCAGAATAGTTTCACATATCTATGGGTTTTAAGGAAAATATATGTCATTTCTGTAGCAATCCTCAGTATGAGGGAACTGAAAAGCCTGTATGGGATACAGGTGGGGGTGGGTTGGGAGGGAGGGAGTTATGGGACACTGGTGGCGGGAAAGTTGTATTAGTGAAGGGGGTGTTTAAAAAAAAAGAAGTTAAAGAAAAAATCAAAAGAAAAATAATAAGACCTCCCAATTTTTATCACAGGCTGTGTTCTTTACATTGACTGTATAGAAAGCGGAGGTACATTAAATGCACCCCATATACACCTCAACCCAGACCTTTGCTGGGTCTGTATTGTGAATCTGGGGACAAAAAAAAAGAAGCTCTACAAAGATGTGATGCTGGAGACCTACAAGCACCTGCAGGCAGTAGGTGAGTGCTGCCCTGACCCTGGGTAGGTGCTATGGGCTACAACCTGGGATGACAGGGAGGTGCCTGGATCTACAGGGATATGAGCTCAACAGGGGATATGACATGATTCTGCTGAGCTGAAGTTCAAGCCCTTCCCTACTATTCTATTTTTGTTTTTAAACTATTTCTTTATTTTGGTTTTGGGCCACACCCAGCAGCGCTCAGGAACTAATCCTGCCTCTGCTCAGAAATATCTCCTGGCAGGCTAAGGAGACCACATGGGATGCTGACAGTCAAACCTGATTCTGTCCTAGGTTTGGCAAGAGCCCTATGGCTGTGCTATCTCTAGCTTTATTTCTCAGATGAATCCAACTTTATGTTTTTAAATGTCTTTTCAGTGACTAGCGATATACATTGTTTCACGGGTTTGCCATATCTGGGCCAAAATGGATTTGATCCCTGACTCTGCATATGCTCTCCTAACAGTGTGCCCCCTGAGTATGGCCAAAAGTGATGTGATTTCATGAACTGGGTGATCTTAGCCTCTGGACTCTGATTCAAGGATCATTCCTCATGGGTTTTGACATCATCTTAGTTGCTAGTGATCATCCCTAGGTTGTCTTGTTTATGGTCACATGTTCTCTCTACTATTCTTTTAATCCTAATGAGATGCAAAATTTATAAGTGAGTTATTTCTTTTCATTATTTCAAAAGTTCCACTGGGTAGTAGGTCCTGGGGTCTTCCCAGTGCTTACTGGGACACTGTTTTCAGCTGGTATCAAATTTGATGTTCCTGCATACAGATCATGTTAACCAATACATTGCGTCCTCTCTCAGGCCACAGACAATTTGACTTTTTCGTTTGTTTTTGTGTTTGTACTACACAGGCATTCCAGTGTATAAGACATACTTTTTGAATGAAAGTTTTTCTGTCTGGGGAATATATACACAGAAGAGGGATTGTCTAGTCATATGGCAGCTCAATTTTGAGGGCAGTGAGAGCCTTCCATACGATTTTCCATAGAGTTTGGATCAGGCAGCATTCCCACGTGGAGCAGAGGAGAGTTTCTTTCTGACCACAGTCCTGCCAGCAGAGACTGTTCCCAGTATTTTTGATATGTGCCATCTTCACTGGTGTAAGATGATAGCTCATTGTTGTCTTGATATGGAATTCCCTAATGATAAGTGATTGTAAAATAAAATCCACAAGTTGTGAGATCACCCCTTAAATATATTTCTAAATTCCATTGAAGAGGTCTTAAGCAGAGTAGCAGCAAAGAAATAACCCAAGCTAGTTGGGTGAGAGTAATGGCTTCTCCTCTAGGTCTCTGCCAGAGCCCAAAACCAGAACTCTATTTTCTTTTATTAAACCAATTCCCAATATACCAGTAGGGGGAAGGTTGAGAGTAATCCAGGAGGGCTTTGTATATCAAAAGAGAGATTTAAGGGAAAGAGGACGATAGAGGAATGCCTTTTTGTTTTGGGTTAATAGCTGGGTCACAATTTCACCTTCCTGTTTAGAGCACAACAAAAATAGGAGACGCAGGGGCTGGAGAGATAGCATAGCGGTAGCACTTTTGCCTTGTAAGCACTGACCCAGGACCAATGGTGGTTCGAATCCCGGCAACCCATTTGGTCCCCCATGCCTGCCAGGAGTGATTTCTGAGCCGAGAGCCAGGAGTAAGCCCTGAGCATCGCCGGGTGTGCCCCCCCCCAAATTAGGAAGAGCTATAAGTTTTGTTCTACTTTTCTCTGCCAGTCCGAAACCCTATATCAGAAGTTATAAAAATGGGTATTTTGCAATAGGCACAGTAAAAGTTGGCTATAAAAGCACCAAAGGTCACATTGTGCATACATATTCTCAAAACAATCCACTTATTTCATATCTTTATTTTAAAATTTTTATTTCATAGACTTCTCTGAACATAAACATTAGAACCTTTCTGCAAATACACTGAACTTGAAAATGCTTGAGCATTCTTACATCAAGCACTGTTATAAGAGTCTAGAACATTTGAGTTTCTTCTCATACATCTAAAACAAAATCACAAGAACATTTCTGCAGATATATATAGTTTAAAAGTAATTTTGCTAAAATAAATTCTTTTTTTCTTGTGGTTTTTTTAGTCACACCCAGCAGTGCTCAGGGGTTACTCCTGGCTCCATGCTCAGAAATTGCTCCTAGCAGGCACAGGGGACCATATGGGACACCAGGATTCAAAGTGATGACCTTCTGCATGAAAGGCAAATGCCTTACCTCCATGCTATCTCTCCAGCCCTGCTAAAAAAACGTTCTTATAATAAGCACTGTAATAAGAGTAATAGTAATAAGAGTATAGTATTTGAAGTTCCTTTTCCATAGACTTCTGTGGACAAAGACATTAAAACATTCAGACATAATTGGTGAATAAGTTGCTAAATAATATACACAAACATCACAGCAATTAGGAAACATTCACTAGACTAGCTGAGAACTTTTAAAAACCTAACATTTTGCCTCTTTGTAACTATGCAAACTGATATTAAACCATTAAGGTTGAATGCTTGTTTGCAGAGAGTATAGAACAAAGCAGAAGCTATTAGAATCTATACAGGAAGAACATACAGTTTATTCAGAAATATAATGACAGATGCAACTAGGATCAATAGATTAGCCTATGAGAAAATTGCAGAGCTTCTGAAAGCAGTTTCTCCCCAATTTGGTCTTCTGCTGGGCTTGGATCCTCCATCTTCTCCTTCTATAGTAGGCTGGTGAGGTCATCTGGGATGGAAATACCTTCAGTTCCTGAGCTGGAATCTGGGTGGCAGACCCACTTATCTCCCTGCTATTATTAATGTTTCCCTCAAATGGAGCTTTCTCTTTGACTTCTATAGCATCAATGGCATCGATATGTTGGATGAGCCAAGGTCCTCACACAAAACACTTTGGTAGAAAAAAGGTGGTAGGGTCTCAGTCTCTGGGATGCTACTCAGTCTTCAGCTCTTTCCTGTCTCTGCCTGCTTTTGCCTTACAGGGTCTCTAAAACATTCAGAGCAGGCCAGTGTCCACCGATGTTCCAGTGATGGGCACTGCACAGCACCATCGTGTGGTCTTCTTGAGTCCCTGGGTCTCTGGAGGTCAGTAGAAATAAAATCTTCAGTGTTGTGAAATCACCTGATGCACCATAATTCTACCTACCCCCCCATGCAGACAGGTTTGAAGAAGCAGGGTAGTGATGAAGAAATGAAAACACAAGCTAGTCAAGAGAGAGTAATGGAGTCAGTGGCTGCTCATGGTCTCCCTCTGGTTTCTGCCAGAGCCAAAAGTCAGAACTCTTCTTTCTTTTATTGAGCCAATTCCAAGTACACCAGGAAGCGGAAGGTGGGGAGTAATCCAGGTGGAATCTACATATCAAGGCATTTATTGGGGCGGGCGTGGTGGCTCTAGAGGTAAGGTGCCTGCCTTGCCTGTGCTAGCCTAGGATGGACCTAGGTTCAATTCCCCGGCGTCCCACATGGTCCTCCAAGTCAGGCGCAATTTCTGAGCTCATAGCCAAAAGTAACCCCTGAGCGTCACCAGGTGTGGCCCAAAAACCCAACACCCCCCCCCCAAAAAAAAACATGGGAAATTGGAAGATAGGGGAGCACCTTTGTTTTGGGTTAATAGTTGGGTGTCCTCTTACAGTTTTAGTTTTTGGGTCACAAACAGAGGTGCTCAGGGGCAACTCCTGGCTCTGCACTCAGAAATCACTCCTGGCAGGCTCGGGAGACCATCTGCGATACTGGGTATCAAACTTGGTTCCATCCAGGATTTTTATGTGCAAGGCAAACACCTGCCACTGTGCTATCACTGATCCCAATGGACAGCATTTCAAATGGGATAGATTCTTCGATCTCTTTCTCTTCTGAGTCATTATTTGTATAAAGGAATGCAACTGTGTTTGTGTATTGACTTTGTAGCCTGTCACTTTGCTGTATTGATTTATTGTTTGTAGGAGCTTTAGTGTGGACTCTTTAGGGTCTTTGATGTATAGCATCTTGTTATCTTCAAATATAGTTTTAGTTCCTCCTTTCTGATTTGGATTCTTTGATTTCCTTCTATTTGATTGCTATTATTTGGACTTATAATACTATGATGAATAAGAATGAAGGCAGAGGACATCCTTGCCTAGTGCCTGACCCTAGTGGAAATGCTTTCAATATTTTCCCATTAAGAATAATGTTGACTGAGTCATTTTTATAGGTAGCTATTGCTATCTTGAGGAAAGTTCCTTCATACCTGTTTTGTTGAGGATTTTCTTCATGAATAGGCGTTGGATTGTGTCACATGCTCTCTCTGCAACAATAGATATGATCATGTGATTTTTATCCTTTTACTGATGTGTTTGATATTGATTTATTTGTGTATATTGATTCATCCTTACATTTCTGAAATAAAACACACTTGGTCTTAATTACTGTTTCAATTTCCTTTTTTGTGATAGGCCTGTTTAGGCTTTTTACTTCCTCACTCGGTATTGGAAGATATTTTTCCAGAAATCTGTCCATTTCTTCTAGGTTCTCTAGCTTAAATGACTAGAGTTGTTCATAATAAACTCTTATGATGCCTTGAATTTCTTGGGGTGCTGTTGTAATCTCTCCCCTTTCATTTCTGTTCCAATTTATTTGAATATTTCCCTTTTTTCCTTGTGAGTCTTGCCAGCAGTTTGTCTGTCTTGTTTATTTATTTTAAAAATAACAGCTTCTCCAAGTGACGGAGAGATAGCATAGAAGTAAGGCATTTGCCTTTCATGCAGAAGGTCATCGGTTCGAATCCTGGCGTCCCATATGGTCCCCTGTGCCTGTCAGGAGCAATTTCTGAGCATGGAGCCAGGAGTAACCCCTGAGCACTGCCGAGTGTGACCCCAAAACCACACACAAATATAAATGAATAAATAAATAAATAAATGAAATTTAAAAAGCAGCTCTGGTCTCATCAATTCTTGCATTGTTTATATTGATCCTATAATGTTGATTTCTGCTCTGGTTATATTATTTCTTCTGCTTATGTTTGGGTTCCTTTGCTGTTGGTTGTCCAGATATTTAAGGTGTCTCTTTAGGTTTTTGATTTTGTCTTTTTTTTCCTCATGTAGGCTCCTATTACTATGAGTTTCCCCCAATTACTGCTTTAGTCAGTCTTTTTCTTCATCATCATTCATCTCAAAGAATCTCTTTATTCCTTGATTTTCTCTTTGATCCAGGTTTTTTTTTTTTTGAGCAGCATGTTGTTTAGTTCCCAGGTGTTAGGTTTTCTCCACATCTTTTTACAATCAATCTTGATCTCTGTGGCATCATGGTCTGATATGGTGCTCGGTATAATTTTTATATTTGTGAGTTTATGTATGTTAAACTTGTGTCCTGAAATATCTCTCCTATAGAAGGTTCTATGTGTGCTTGGATGTGTAGAAGAATGTGTGTGAAGAATGTGTATTCAGCTTTTTGAGGAGAAAAGGTCCTGTATAGATCCATCAGTCCTACTTCTTCTAGTTTCTCATTTAGGGCTCTTATGTCTTCGCTAGTGTTCCAACTAGTGAATCTGTCTACCAGAGATAATGGTGTTGAAATCTCCCACTACTGTCATGTTTCTGGCCATATATTTTACTAGGTTTTTGAGTAAAAGCCTTATATATTTCTCTGGCTCTACATTTGGTGCATATTGTTGATCAGGGTTAGTACTTCTTGGTTTATTCTTCCCCTGATCAATAAGTAGTGTCCATCTTTGTCTCTAAGTACTTTAGTAAGGTTAAATGCAGTTTAGTCTGATGTAAGCATGGCTTTCCCAGCTTTTGTTTGTTTTTTTTAGTAGCTTGTATAATTATTTTCTATCCTTTTATTCTAAATCTTTGTCTATCCTGAACATTGGAGTGTGTTTCCTGCAGGCAGCAGGGCTTTATTTCCTGATCTGAGCTGCTACTCTGTGCCTTTTGCTGGGAGAGTTTAGTCTGTTGATATTTATGGAAGCAATTGACAGAAAGGACTCCTGTGCCATTATATTGTGTAGAGTTGTTGTTATGACTGGGTATTTGGTTAATGTAATTGTTCTTTGAGTAGTTCATTTAGAGTCAGTTGTTAGCATGAAATTTGCAAACTCAATTTGTTTGAGAATGTTTGTTAACCTTCCCTCTCACATAAATGAGAGTTTGCTCCATAGGGAACTCTAGGTTGAAAGCTTCTTTCTATAACTCCACCCCGGGGTATAGGTATCCACCTGAGACCCGCCCATTTCTGGGTGGGGTCATGGGAACTGGATATTACCAGTAAGCTTATCTGCAAGACCCCTCCCATTCCAGGGAGTGGTCTTGGGAAGGTGATATAAGGGCTTTGCCCAGAGGATTAGGCCCCTTTGCCTTTTTGGATCTTTGCCAGCATGGAGGTCAGAGGTAACATGGATGAAAGAAGATGCAGGGCTAGCTATGAAGGGCATACGTAAATGGTTAGCAGCCACATCTATCTGTTGGCTAGGGCTGAATAAAGATGTTGTCTCTCTGGAAGCCTGCCTGTGAGTGAGTTCAATACCCGTCGCTTTCCTGGACCCCAGATCTGCTGTTTAATGGAGAATGGAGCGACGTGGTCCTGAGCCTAAGGACAAAGGCCTCCATCCACCATCCAAGTCCATCCTAAGAGCTGTTTTACTACACTTTCATCTAATGCATTGAATATGTAATTCCACTCCTTTTGCTTGGGTTGTTTAATATGAGAGATCTGGTTTGATTCTTTTTTTAACTTTATTTACTTATTTATTTATTCATTGAGTCACAACCAGCAGTGCTCAGGGGCTACTCCTGGCTCTACACTCTGAAATCTTCCCTGCCAGGCTGGGGGACCACATGTGATGCCGGAAATCGAACCAGGTCCCTCCCAAGTCGTTCTACATGCAAGGCAAATGATGCTCAGGGGTTACTCCTGACTATGACCTCAGAATTTACCCCTGGCCTGGGGGACCATATGAGATGCTGGGGGATCAAACCATGGTCCATCCTAGGTTGACCGAATAAAAGGCAAATGCCCTACCACTTGCTCCACTGCTCCAGCTCCTCCCTGGTTTGATTCTTAGGTTCTTTTCTTTATACTTAAAGTTGTTCCAACTGTACTGCTTTAAAGAGTCCATCTCTCTCTCTCTCTCTTTGCCATTTGGATTATTATATGGTTTGCTGCTTTCCTATTGGGGTCTATTTTGTTGACACTGTTTTTGTCTCTGATTTGTATAACAGCCTCTTTCCAGAGAGTTGAAATTTCTCTGTTGTTATCTCTCTCACTGGTTTTTCTTTTTTCACTTTTTCCCCCCACTGATATTTCTTATCATTCGGAGATCATTTCTTTTGTCTTTGTTCAATAGATACCTTAAATTTTCTTCCAATGATTTGTCTGTCCTCTGTTTTTGTTTGTTTGTTTTTGTTTTGTTGTTTTTGAGTCATACCTGGCAGCACTCAGGGGTTACACCTGCTCTATGCTCAGAAATCACTCCTGGCAAACTTGGGGGACCATATGGGATGCCTGGGTTCAAACACCATCATTCTGTGTGCAAGGCAAACAACCTGTCTCCATGCTATCTCTTCAGGCCTGTCCTTTCTTTTTTGACTTCTTTATTATATTTGACTTTGTACAATTCTCCAGTTGCGTATATTTGATATTGTGACTTGCTAGCATGTTTTATATTTCCTTCAGTTCCATTTGTATGGAGTCCGTCACCTTCTGAGTTCTTGTCCTTTTTTTTGTTTTTTTGGTTTTTGGGTCACACACAGCAGTGCTCAGGAGTTACTCCTGGCTCCATGCTCAGAAATTGCTCCTGGCAGGCACGGGGGACTATATGGGGCACCAGGATTCAAACCGATGACCTTTTACATGAAAGGCAAGCACCTTACCTCCATGCTATCTCCCTGGCCCCTTTTTTTTTCTTTTTTTTTGGTTTTTGGGCCACACCTGGTGATGCTCAGGGGTTACTCCTGGCTATTCTCTCAGAAGTCGCTCCTGGCAGGCATGGGGGACCATATGGGGAACGGGGGGATCGAACCGTGGTCCGTCCTAGGTTAGTGCAGGCAAGGTAGGCACCTTACCTGCAGTGCTACCGCCCGGCCCCACCTTCTGAGTTCTTTGACTTGGTTAAATTGTTCATCTATAGATAGCTTATGTTCACCAGCTAGTAACTCCTTGGTTTCTGCTGCTGAAATCTTAAGTGTTGATTTTACGTACTCAACTAGAAGGCTCAGGTGTTTTGGTGAATGTGGAAATTTGCCGGGATTTCTCTCCAAATCCCAACTACAGGTTCCTTAGTTTTCCCATTGTACTTTGCATTTGGTGGGTTGGAATGCTGTAGTTGCAGGGTGTTTAAGAAAGTGATCTATTGAATGGATTGCATAAAATGTGGCTAGTGGTATATCTGCTTTAGAGATTATTTTCCTAAAACAAATGAGATTATCTGAGTACAATAAAAAATTGCAAACTAATCCATTGGTTTGTTCAACTGGAATTTTAGATGTATATTTTCTAGGAAAAGAATTGCTAGGTCCAATAAGCCAGGAAATATATGATGTACATTGAAACGTTCTTACACAAATGCACCAACGTCCTTGCAGTTTAGGAAAAGGAAGATTGATGAGAGAGCCCAAAGGGTCCCTGTCTCCACTCTGACACAGACCAGAAATCCTGAAATGGCACAGGATGGTAAGGGGATCAGGACCGGAAGCCTCCAGCCTCCTCTTTGGGCTTTAGCAGTTCTTGGTTTTACTCCCAGCTTTTCACTCATTGCTCACTCCCTGGGGGACTCAGGGAAGTACAGAGGGTGCCAAGGTCAAATGAAGATTGGCCATGTGCAAGGCCAGTACTGACCTATTGCTCCCCCATCCCTCTGCTGAATTATCCATTACTCTCAATTAGACTCTTATTTTATCCTATTCTCATCTCTGCAATAACCAATATGCATATGGGTGGCAGTGATTCTCTTTTCATTTGTTCTATGATCAGACCATTTTCATTAAGGAGCCAGACTCATATAAACTGCTGTGCCCTTCATTGTCTCTAACCCAAGATTGTCCTTCTGCAGCAGGGTATTTTGGGGTAAAGCCTGCGCTAATCACCTGGTTAGAAGGAGGAGTCCTAGGGAGGCCGCCACGAAGCCTGTTTGCCGGTGAGTGTGGAAAAAGCCTACTGGGCTCACAGTTTGGATCAGATATGGATTGTCATGGGCCTGTATAAATGGGGGCCCTGGGCTTGGGTCTTGGGATTCCAGAGCATTGTTCCATGACCTTTCTTGCTCCTTTACAATTCCCTTGTTGTTGAGTCCCAGAATAATCTGCAACTTTGCTATCTTGCCTTTGCTCTTTTAGTTCTGTGCTTGTGGGTATTTAGAACAGATCCTGAGATTCCTTCACTCCCTGTTGTGCTCTCAGTGTGTTTGCACAGCCCCATGTCAGGGTGCCCTTCTCAGGTCCTCCTGTCTCGTTTTCTTTGCTCTCTTAGATCATTATGGGGTTTTTGATATCCCCAAGGAAGTGATTTTCTTTCCTTTTATTTTGAAGATCACTCAGTGATAATACTTGGGGTTAATCTTGGCCCCGTGCTTCAGAAATTGCTCCTTATGGGCTTCAGGGACATTATGGCATGATGGAAGTTGAACTCAGGTCAGCCTCAAGGCAAACACATACCCTTCTGCTATGCTTTCTTCTGGCTCACTCAGAAATATAATTTTGTGTGTATTTTAAACCATTTATGAGCAAGACCAGCACAAAGCTAATGTAGATTTTGCCAAGCTTCTCACTATGGTGCTCCCAACCTGTCTTGCCTTTTCATATCAGCTTATTTAAAACCTGAAAGCATGTATTTGCTCCACCTATGTTGCCGCTTCAACCAGGTTTCATTCAACTAATATCTTTTAAGAAATTTTTATTTAAGCACCATGTTTACAGAAATGTTCATAGTTGAGTTTTAGTCATAAATTGTACACTACCCTTCACCAGTGCAACTTTCCTAGCATCAGTGTCCTCCATGTCCCTCCCCCGCAATACCCCACTCAGTCTAAGACTGACACTCTGTTTCTCTGACATGATAGTTGTGCAGTTACTGCTTTGTGTTCATCATACTCTGTGGCAAGATTCTTATCAGGGGCTTGTCTTCACAGCTCTCTGTCATTGTCTATTATCTCTGGATATTATTATCATGCCATCTTATTTTTCTTATATTCCACAGCTGAGTTTGACTATTTTGGCTATCCCTCGTCCTCTGATTCATAATATGATAATAATCTCCATGTTCGATTTCTTTTTTTCTAATAGCTGCATACTATTCCATTATGTAACTGTACCACAGTTTCTTTAGCCACTTATCTGTTGTCAGGCTCCTGGGTTGTTTCCCGATTCTGGCTAATGTAAATAGTGCTGCAGTGAACATAGTGTGAAGGACATTTTTGCCTTGTATTTTTGTGTTCTTAGGTCTATATCTAAGAGTGGTACTAAGGATTATATGGGCCTCAATTTCTACTTTCTTAAGCCATATCCATAATGTTTTTCAGAAAGGCTTGACTAGACAGCATTCTTACCAGCAGTGAGAGTTCTTTTCTCTCACCATACATGCCATGCTGGATGTTCTAACTGTTTCGAAGAGGAAGTGCAGTGCAAGTGTAAGCTCCAGACACCTCTGGGTGTGGCCACAAAATCCAACCAAAAAGAAAAACCCACCAGACTATTTAGGAGCATGAAGATCTTGTCGTGCTTTATCAACAAAATAAGGAATAGGGAAAGCTTGGGGAACAGACTTTAGCATAAGATAAAGCTATGGTTCAGACAGCCTTGTCAATATCTACTCTAACCAAAACCTTTCTTTCAGCAGAACTCAAGCCAGAAATCCATCCTTGTCCCTTCTGCTCTCTTACCTTCTCCAATCAGAACTTCCTCAGTCATTACATGAAACTAAGTCATCCCTCTTGGATCCTCTTGGGAACTTCTGCAAGAAAGCATCCTCAATCAGAGAATTCCCATCCACGTGATCAGAACCAATGGTGCCAGCATTCAAAGAGTGACACACTTGAAAGTCAAAAGCATGAAGAAAGCTCTATACATTTGGCTAGTAGGATGAAGCATAGAAGAAATTCAACAGTGTTTCCTAGACTATTGAGCAGCCAAGTAGGTAGCGCTGGTAAGCAGATGACAATGGAGGAAGAAATTAACACAGGCCTGAAAGAAAATCCAAAGGACACAGGTGGAGTAGTTCCAGAGATAGACTTGCCAATAATTTTAAGAGACAAGTATGTAAGGACTGAGCAAGGCTTCAATGATGAATCAAATCTCATCACACATCAAATGACTCACACAGGGGAAAAGCCCCATGTAAAGTGTGTGGACGAGGCTTTGGTCAGAGGTCAAATCTCATCACACACCAGAGAACACACACAGGGTAGAAGCCCCATGTTTGCAAGGAGTGTGGGTGTGGCTTCTGTAAGAGGTCAAATCTCATCACACACCAGAGAACACACACAGGGGAGAAGCCCTATGTTTGCAAGGAGTGTGGGCGTGGCTTCAGTCAGAGGTCAGGTCTCATCGCACACCATGGAACACACACAGGGGAGAAGCCCCATGTTTGCAAGGAGTGGGGGCATGACTTCAGTGTGAGGTCATGTCTCATCAGACACCAGAGAACACACACAGGGTAGAAGTCCCGTGTTTGCAAGGAGTGTGGGCGTGGCTTCAATGACAAGTCAAATCTCATTGCACACCAGAGAATACACACAGGGGAGAAGCCCCATGTTTGCAAAGAGTGTGGGCGTGGCTTCAGTCATATGTCTGATCTCATCACACGCCAGAGAAAACATACAGGGGAAAAGCCCCATGTTTGCAAGGAGTGTGAGTGTAGCTTCAATGTGAGGTCAGGTCTCATCAGACACCAGAGAACACACACAGGGGGAAAACCCATGTTTGCAAGGAGTGTGGACGTGGTTTCTGTAAGAAGTCACATCTCATCGCACACCAGAGAATACATACAGGGGAGAAGCCCCATGTTTGCAAGGAGTGTGGGTGTGGCTTCTGTAAGAGGTCAACTCTCATCACACACCAGAGAACACACACAGGGGAGAAGCCCTATGTTTGCAAGGAGTGTGGGCGTGGCTTCAGTCAAAGGTTATGTCTCATCAGATACCAGAGAACACACACAGGGGAGAAGCCCCATGTTTGCAAGGAGTGTGGGCGTGGGTGCAGTCAGAGGTCAGATCTCATTGCACACCAGAGAACACACACGGGGATGAAGCTCCATGTTTGCAAGCAGTGTGGGCTTTATTTCGGTGTGAGGTCTAATCTTATGGCACATCAGAAAACACACAGGAGAGAAGCCCTATGCAAGGAGTGAGTTGTGTTTTCATTTAGTTCACACATCTCAGCAGACACCGGAGATAACACACAGAGGAAGCCAGATTGTGTAGTCACAACACCAGATGACAGGGGCAAGAAGCCCCATATTTGCAGGGATTGTGAGCAAGGCTTTACTCTGAAATCAAGTCTTATTATACACCACAGGATACAAATGGGAGAAACCATATGTTTGCAGAGTGTGTGAGGTCAAGTTCCATCACACACTAGAGAATGCACAGAGGCGAGAAGCCCTATGTTTCCAGACGGGATGAGGCTTTGGTTGGAGGTCAAGTCTCATTACACACCAGAGGAAACAGGAAAGCCCAATTTTTGAATAGAGTATGGGCAAGACTACTGCCGGAATTCATATCATCACATGGTGATGCATTTAAAAGTCAATGTTTCAACTAAAGGTGACTAATAAAAAGTTACTTCATAGCATTCAAAGAACAAAAGCTATCAATGAAATATACATAGTGTTTCCAAGAAGGATGCGGGAAAAGTTGTCTTTATTTTACACAAAATAAAACACTATTACAGATATTAAAAACATTGCCCCAATCAAAACACATGGAAAAAGAATAGACAGAAAATACGATATTCAATATTAAAATCAGTGCCCGAAGGTGAGGTTGTTAGGGTTAGAAGAGTTAGGGTTAGGACTAGACATAGGAATAAGGGTTTAGGATCGGGGTCAAGATCAGGCATTAGGGTTGGGTTAGGGGGGTAGGGTTTAGGGTCAGAGAGACGGGTTAGGTTAAGGGGTTGTGGGTTAAATAGGGTCAAGGGCTAAATAAGTCAGGGTAAGGTCAGAGTTAGGTGTAAGGTCAGCGTTTGGGTTAGAGGTTTAGGGTCAGGGGTTAGGGTTTAGGTTCAGGGTTAGCGTTAGGTTAGGGTCCTTGCGGCCCACCACTCAATTAGAGACCATGACAATTCCAAGAATTCAATTAGCAAGGGCAGGTTTATTGACTGACTAGCCAAGGCTGCGAACATGTGAAGAGACAGGACCGGAGCTACAAACAGCACAAAAAAAGGTTTTTAATAGGGTTTGGGCTGTAGGGGCAAAGCAATATCCAATCAAGAGATTCTTCCAGTATGTAATCAAGGTGTTTAAATAAAAAAAAAAGTTTCTTCCAAATACGACTTGGGGTTTCAGGAGGGTTTTCTAGGGGGGTTTTGAATTTGTTTCTAACATTGCTTTGTTTTGGACTATAGGGGAGGAGGAGAGGCAATGTGCAATCAAGAGTTCAATTTATCTTCCTTTTCCAAATACTGCTCAGTGTTCCGGAGGTGTTTCCAAGGGGATTCTTGTGTAACTTCGTTACCACATTACTAATGCAAGGTGCTATTTGGCTAAAGGTTTGATTAATTGGTTTGATTGTCTTATCATTCTCCCAACTATACCAGGAACATTCTTTTGGTACATCCCACACCTAAGTTGCTATTTGGCAAAAGGTATGATTAATTGGTTTGTCTTTTATCATTCAACTATAACAGGAACATCTTTTGGTACATCCCACACCTTATGATAAAGTCGGTTAGGGTCAGGGTCAGGGTTTAGGGTTAGGGTTTAGAGGTTTGGGTTAGGGTTTAGGGTTAGTGTTTGGGGTTAGTGTTGGGTTAGGGTTAGGGTCAGGATCAGGGTCAGGTTTTAGATACCCTGTCTTTATGTTAGTTTTTCTTTACATTTTCTGTGATGCGTTTATGCAAACAACTGCTCTTTTCTTAATGCTTAGTTTTTCCCTTAATAATTATAGAAAATATTACTTACTGTTTTACATTATTTATGTTTCTTTACTAAAATGGGGGGATTGTTATATATGAAAACATTTCGCTCCCAATCTGACTGAATATAGTGGTGGATCCATCCACCACTCTTTGACCCCTCCCTGCAGACTGTTTTTGAGGGCCACACCTGATGCTGCTTTGTGATCCCTAGGTCCATCTGGGAGGAGCACAGAAAGTTGAGCAGGGGAAAAAATAAAAAATAAAAGCGTGCACTTTTTATGTAGTATGTACCGCATTGCAATACATAGAATTAAATTTAAAGGGTGACAATGAGGGAAAAAAACAAAGGACAACTGCATGCATGGAGTATCAGGATAGCAGCACTGATGAACCAATAAATGAAAACTACCTGGTTGACCTCTCAGAAAGGGAGTGGAGACATGGAAGATGTTTATGGAACTCAAGGGGAGCATAGATCAATCTGAAAAGACCACAAATATGGAAATTAGAAAACTCCAAACTTCATCTCTCCTGACAGCTGCATAATATTCCATTGTGTATATGTACCACAGTTTCTTTAGCCATTCATCTGTTGAAGGGTATCTTGGCTGTTTTCAGGGTCTTGCTATGGTAAATACTCTGTGCAATGAATTTAGTTGTAAGGAAGGGATTTTTCTATTGTATTTTTGTGTTCCTAGGGTATATTCCTAGGAGTGGAATAGCTGGATCGTATGGTAGCTCAATTTCCAGTTTTTGGAGGAATCTCCATATTGCTTTCCATAAAGATTGAACTATACAGCATTCCCACCAGCAATGTGTTATAAATAGGGTCTTAAGATTGGCTTGGATGGTGGATGGAGGCCTCTGACATTAGGCTCTGAACCATGTGGCTCCACAACCCCCATTAACCGTCAGATCTGGAGATTCATGAGAGCAGTGGGTAGAAATCTCACTCACATGCAGGCTTCAGGAAGTAACAGCTTTCTTCATCCTAGCCACCACATGTGTGGCCTATGTCATAACCATTTAAGCATTCAGGTATTCTTAGCTAGCCCTGCATCTTAACTTCCCTCAGCCATCTTTCCTCTGACCTTCAAACTGGCAAAGATCCAACTGGGCAAGAGCCAAAGACAAAAAGATGTTCTCTCCTCTGGGTCAGAGTCCTTAAGTATCTTTTCAAGACCTCTCCCAGGAAATGGGCAGGGTCTGCAGGTAAAGTTACATGTCATCTCTGTTTCCCAAGACCCCGCCCAAAATGGGCGGGTCTCAGTTAACTGTACTCCGGGGTGGAGCTACAGCAGTGGATAAGAGTTTCTTTCTCTCCACATCCCTGCCAACACTGCTTGTTCTCATTCTTTGTGATGTGTGCCAAATTATGAGGTTTTGCCTCATAGTTGTTCTGATTTGCATCTCTGTGATGATTAGTGATGTGGAACATTTTTTTCATGTGTCTTTCGGCCATTTATATTTCTTCTTTGTCAAAGTGTCTGTCCATTTCTTCTCCCCATTTTTTGATGGGATTAGATTTTTTTCTTGTAAAGTTCTGTCAGTGTCTTGTATATTTTGGAGATTAGCCCCTTATCTGATGGGTATTGGGTGAATAGTTTCTCCCACTCAGTGGGGAACTCTTGTATGAAATTTTCCTACACATGGATGTACATGGAATCTATTATGCTGAGAGAAATAAGTCAGAGAGAGAGAGAAAGATGCAGAATGACCTCACTCATCTATGGATTTTAAGAAAAATGAAAGACATTCTTGCAATAGTAATTTTCAGACACAAAAGAGAAAAGAGCTGGAAGTTACAGCTCACCT
>PVKC010025864.1:0-16328 GCA_004027635.1 Crocidura indochinensis | reverse complement strand
CAATATTCCTTGCAGTTCTTAACGAACTATGTGAGATTTTGGTAATTAAATTCTGGTTGAGCATGTTCAAGGTAAATACCCTATACCAGTGGTGGGCAACCTGTGGCTCGCAAGCTACATGTGGCTCTTTACACTTTTAATTTGGCTCTTCTGTGTTCTGGGCAGCTGCTCCAGGAGTCAGGACTCTGCCTCTAGCCTCTGTCAGTGCCAGCTACACACAGCTCCAGTCGGCTCATGTGTATCAGGGGGTGTGACTTTCTGTGTGTACCATCCTATGTATTTTCAATTTTAAAAATGTGGCTCCTGGCTGGAGAGATAGCACAGCAGCCAGCGTAGAGCCAGGAATAACCCTGAGCATTGCTGGTGTAACCCAAAAAAACAAAACAAAACTAAAAAAAAATGTGACTCTCAAAATAAATTTCAATCTTGAGATTTGGCTCAGTTGAAAAAAAAAGGTTGCTGATCGCTGGAGTGATCTCCACCCCTGAAGTATACTGTCATGAAATTAACTATAGACTCCTTACATGTTCATTTACTCTCTCCCCTTTGTGCTTTTGTGGTGTATGGAAGACTTCTGCTTCATCATGGATGGTAAAATCAGACCTCTGTATCTAGAGATCTTGGTGTCTGGACAGCTCAAGGAATGGAGCTTATGATGAAGTCTTTCTTTGTGGTTCTAGCAGTTCTGTTCCTTCAGTGTCGTTTTAAACCATCTTCTGTAGTTGGTGATCTTGGTGATTATGCTACTTCTAGGATGGAGCCTGGGATAGTGTCTTTGGTTATGTTTCCAGAGGACCCGTTCAGTTGCGATTGGCTCAGTCAGACCTCTAGAATTGGAGATCTTGTTTTTTGAACAGATCATAGACCAAAACCTAGGCTAAAGCTTTTGTTGTTGTTGTTGTTGTTGTTGTTGTTGTTGTTGTTGTTGGTATGGGATGCATACTGCCCAGTCATGTTTGTAACAACCAGTCATCTGTAGATAGCGATCTTGACTTTTGCACAGATCAAAGGATGACAAGTCCTCTGATCTTGTCTTATCATTGGCTGGTGAGGAAGGACAAATTGCTATTAGATCAAGTTGTTCCCATTTCCCCATTTCCTCATTGTCAGGATATCATTTTAGAGCTGGTGCATGTTGGTGTCAGAGCAAAATTATGGATGGTCTGGAGGAGATTTGGTTCCTGGAGCTGTTGTGGAGAACTGTGTTGTTTCTATGTCTGGGATCCAGGAGTCAAGGCTGGACGGTCGTGCCTAATTCACTAGGTCTAAGTTGGTTCCACATGACATATGTTCAAGGTGTGTTCTAAAAAGGTATGAGTTCTTATTCCTTGTAGATTAGAGTTTGCTTTTATATGTAAGATTTCCCCTTTTTTAATATGCCTTTTCAGGAAGAAGTGGAGCTACATTATATTCCTGGAGGATTTGGGGGTGAAAAGAGAAGAAAACAGAAACACAACAAAAACTAAAAATATAGATGCTCATACATATCTAAAGAAAATATTTTTTAATTAAAGAAAAGAAATTAAAGGAACAACATGCCAGAGAGATAGCATGGAGGTAAGGCATCTTCCTTTCATGCAGAAGGACAGTGGCTTGAATCCCAGCATCCCACATGGTCTCCCATGCCCGCCAAGGACGACCTCCAAGCATAGAGCCAGGAGCACCGCCAGAAGTGAACCAAAAAAGCAAAAACAAAACAAAACAAAAACAAAGACAAAAAACAACAACAAAAAAAAAAGAAAAAGGAACCAAGTGATGCAGGAGATTACTTTACATTTGGGGAAAAGCAGGTTAAGAGGTAGTGTTATAGAGGTCTTATACTAATGATGACTATCATTGCCTTTTGAGATTTCATTGTGGGGCGTGGGCTCCAGGGCACCTTTTCATCACACACCCAGGCCTTCCTGAGATTGACAAAAGATTTGCGGCAGGTCTTGGGTAGAGTTCTTGCAGTGGGGATCCTTTTAGAACTAAGTCCAGTATCAAGTCACAGTCCACGTTAGGGAGAGGTGATTAGGAGGGCCACACTGCACGAGTCAGTCGGGTGTTGGTTCTATTTTCTTGCCAGGAATGAGTGTGGGTTTGCATGGGTGTCTGGATAAAACTCTTTAACATACTGTTTATCTCTAGGCTATGCCCTCTTTTAGGACCTGAAGCACATGGCCAGCCAGACCACCAAATCATCAACCGTGACCTACAGATTTATACTACAGGGCCTATGCATCCAACAACTTCAAGCAAACTAACATGTCCTTGCTTTTTTATCTTCTCTTCTCATTACTTTGTTTTTGTTGTTGTTGTTTGTTTTTTTTGTGTGTTTTTTCTCTCTTCTTGTCTCCCTCTTCTTCTAACTTCTCCTCCTCATTATCATCAATTCAATGCATGTCAATTAAAACCCACATGCTTATCTCCTCTATAGGAAAGGGCAGCTGATATATAGGATGCTGCAGAAAATACTGCAACGGGTAAACACCTATATAGATAAACCTCACTAACACAATGGTTAGTACTCAAGACATGAAACCTATATGTATCCAAAAGTTGATCTATTAGTTTCTTTGCCTTACATGTACTATACTTACCTATCTTTCTGTACTCAGCATATCTCTTGCTTTCCCAATGTCTTTTCATTAATATATAACTAAGCTAACTTCTATAAGTTTATAGGTGGGCAGGAGCACACAGTTATGAATCCTCCTTGAGAGACAAACTAAATTATAAACAACCCATATCTATAGCCTTTATAGCCCCTCTCACATAGTATCCCCTCTCCCCACTTCAGAAATCTGACTATCCCTTAACCCCTCAATCCCATCCCCAATATCCCACCATATTAAAACTCTTCACCCTCAATTCTTAATCCATTAGGCATCAAGACTAACCTCCTATCCCAATGAACCAGTACCCAGCACCCAAGTGAAAAGACAAAATATGTTTTTTGAAAGGTCGATAAAATCAATATACTTGTGACATAACACAAAGCAGCAGAAATTAGTGAAGTTATGGATATCTGAAAAATGGAATTGAAACTGATTCTTCCTCTACCCCAAACAGATGATTATAAGGATCCTTGGGTCACAAAGACTACAGCACTCATGAGACACAAGCATAAAGTTTTATCTTTGTTTTATCTGACAAGATATACTTCATTAATTTGCATATACTCAACCGCCCTTGCATCATGGGAAAAAGTCCTACTGGTAGCAATAAAAGATTCTCTTAGTGTGCTTTTGGATTCTGTTTGGACAGACTGTTTCGAAGATTTGTCTCTATGTAAATTAGAAGTATCAGTCTGTAGTAGTTTTATAATATCAGTTAAATTGCATCTTTCATTTATAATTCTATCACTTTTATACTTTTATTCTAGTAAATGTGATATGGATTTTAGTTTGATTTATTATTTTGCAAAGGTTACACAATTTTGTTTGTTTGTTTGTTTTTGGGTCACACCTGGCATCGCTCTGGGGTGATTCCTGCTCTATGCTCAGAAGTCACTCCTGGTAGACTCAGGGAACCATATGGGATGCAGGGATTCGAACCACTGATCTTTTGCATTGCAAGTCAAATGCCTTACCTCCATGCTATCACCTTGGCCCCAGGACCACCACAATTCTTAGCTCATAAAATTGTCACAAAATAAATGTTGTTTTCCTTCATCATCCCAAATCTTTATTAATTTTGCCCCAACTACTTAGATTTTGTTGCTTATTATTTTTGTAATAAAACATTTTGTCCTCAACCAAGCTGTCAAACTGCCAAACTATTCCAAGTAGTTCTATCTCTTGGCTGAAAACTCTGTGACCTTTCAGGGTGGGAGCAGTTGACTATCTTCCAGCTAGGCCCAGATGCTGCCAAACATGATCTTCTCTACTGCTATATGGTCCCAGTTCAACACCACCTTCAAATTTCACAGTACTTACAGCTCAGTAGGAGCTCGGCAACTTTGATATAAAAGTTGTGTAGAAGTTGTGTAGAAGCTTGGTGAAGCTCATTGAACAAAAGCAATAACACAGAAGGCGCAACAAACACCACCTAGCTCAGTAATCCTCTGACTTTAGAAATTCGACCGTAAGATATCAATTATCACAAATGAACTTTTATTGTTTGATTTTTTTTTTTTTTTGGTTTTTGGGTCACACCCGGCAGTGCTCAGGGGTTACTCCTGGCTCCATGCTCAGAAATTGCTCCTGGCAGGCACAGGGGACCATATGGGGCACCGGGATTTGAACCGAAGACCTTTTGCATGAAAGGCAAACGCCTTACCTCCATGCTATCTCCCGGGGATTTTTTTGATAAATCCATTTGCCATTTTGTTGCAGCAAGCAATAGGATGTAAATTTCCTATGTGTCTATTACCTGGGGAGTCTTGGGGGCAGTGAACTAAGGTATTTGAAGAAAACAAATGATAGGTAAGGCTATCTATATGTTTAGGTATACACATCTTAAGATGCATTATTATAAGGTTAGTAAGCTTACATAAGCAATACAGGCCTCCCAATTAGGTCTTTTGAGATATTCATGTGAGGAGTGAAAGTCAAGGCACTTTTTTGTATCACAGACCTTGGTCTTGAGATTGAGATATGATTTGCGGCATTTCAGAGTCCTGTAGTGACCTTGAGCTGGGGGTTTTGCTGAAGCTGATTCTGGTATCATGCAACAGTCCACGATTTGATGGGGGTGAGAGGAGCCACAAAGCAGTCAGCAGGCGTGTTGGTTGTGATTACTTGCTGAGACACGAGATGGGGAATTGAGAGGATGTCTTTCATTGAGGAGCTGGATGGTGGTCTATTGGTGCAGGAGGTCAGTCTTGGTGACTAACAAGTTAAGAACAGAGGATAAAGAGGGTTAATTAAGGGGAAGATAACAAATACAAGTTGGGAGATAGGGAGTAGAAGGACTTCTGGGTGGGGGAGTGACAATATATACATTGAGGGGCTATATACATTGTATAGACGAATTGTTTATCGATTAGGCTTGGCAGTAGAGAGGTCCACTGTATAGAAAGTAACGTTTACATATACACAGACTTCAGAGATCTATTTGAGTGCTATCCTCCATATATAGAGCATTCCACTTCCTTTACTATAAATAGTCAAGAATTAGAATAATTTTGGACAATGTTAAAAAGGGTAGTAGTGAAGGATTGATAAACCAAACAAGTCAGGAGAGAATCATGGAGTCAGTATTTTTTTTCACATTGTCATCTCTCTACCTGAGCCAAAACCAGTACCGCCTCTCTCTTTATTAAATCAATACCCATTCAATCAGGCAGGGCAGGGTGGAGTAAGAATCAGGTAGGCTTTTACATATCAAAGGAAAATGTTTATAGGAAAGAAGACATCATTAGCTAAAATCATTCAGTTCTGTAGGTTTCTAATAGCTTTAGGATATTCACAATCAAAATATCATTAAATTTGGAAAGAAAAGTTAGCTTCATGCTGTAAATTAACTATAATAAATATATCTTTAAAAGTCTTATTAGAGGGCCTGAATGATGCTGCAGCTGTAGGGCATTAGCCTAGTATGTGGCTGATCGTAGATGTGGTTCGATCCCCTAGTGTCCCATATGGTCCCCCCCAAGCCAGGAGCAATTTCTGAGAGCATAGCTAGGAGTAAGCCCTGAGCATCACCAAGTATGACCCCAAAACCAAAAATAAAATTGTATTAGAAATTTGATTTTTTTAAAAACACAGATGTTTAGAGGTCTAAACCACTCACTAAGATTACCATGAAACACTGATAATTTTACACTTGTAAGGAAACATTTCTTTTTTGTTTTGTTTTGTTTTGGGGTTTTTTATTTTTTTGGTTTTGGTTTTGGGGTCACACCCGGCAGTGTTCAGGGGTTATTCCTGACTCTATGCTCAGAAATTGCTCCTGGCAGGCTCAGGTGACCATATGGAATGCCGGGATTCGAACCACCGTCCTTCTGCATGCAAGGCAAACGCATTACCTTCATGCTATCTCTCCGGCCCTAGCAAACATTTCTTAAGGGTAATATTAAATTTGATATCTGGTGACAAAACTGACATGCATTACCTAAATTACCTAAATACCAAAATACCTAAATAACCTAAATAACAGCATTCATTCTCATCAACTGGCAGACCAATTGACAATATAGTATGAAAGAAAAATAAAAACTTATTTGCAACCTTTCTACACAATTTTTCACAAACAGAAACCACTAAAGTGAAGGAGGCTGTTTTATACCTCCTTTTTCTGTGGGAAGATTGGCAGTTGGAAATGTCCGGTTATTCTGCAAGGACTAATGTCCCCTTGTCCAGTCTTCCAAGACTGGGTTACAGGAGGCATCAAATTTTGTGAAACAATATCTTGCTCAGTAATTTCCCCTGCAGTGCCAAGAGGGGCCCTTGAATCCCTAGGAAAGTGGCCCAATTTACTATTAAAACATTAACATAAATTGAACTTGTCTCTGTACTTCAGAGGCCTCAATAGCATTCACATGTTTAAAAGAACAAACTTACCCTCAAGTACCCCATATTGTCCTCCTTTTCTATGATGAGGCTCAGGCTAGCCTTAAAATCCTCATTGGCATTCTCAAAAGCCAATTGAGTCTTTTTACACTCACCCTGTTTCTGAATTGTATTTGCCAGTTTCCCAATAAATTCTACATATGGTTATTTTGCTCACAAAAAGTGAATGTTTCACAAAAAGTGAATAAAAGAAAATGATAATATAAGAAATAATGGACAGCCAGGATCAGAACAAGAACCCTGAAGTGATGAAAAAATCAGTGATTGACTCTCAAGATAAATTATTTTTCTACGGATTCTCATACAGGTGTCCTCAGGAACTCATGGATTCCACTTGAGAAACAGGAGAAGTAAAAGGGGGGAGTATTCATCCACAGCCCCCCTCTCCTGTGTCAGGGAAGGGGAGTATGAAAGAAGAGACTCCAGTGCTCTGGCATTCAAACTGAGGGCATTAGGAGGCTGGGCCTATACTGAGAGGGAAGTTGGTGTGCTTGACAGAGAGACCTCAGAGGAGAGCCCAGCAGACTCTCTCTGTCACCTGGGGTGGTACCCATCTTTCCTTCCCTACTTTCTATGAGAAATGCAGAAAAAAATCCCCAGCACACATCCATGGTGCTACTTTCTTAATTTTAATTTTCTACAAATACATAATTGTGAGCAAAATGTATTGCTTGTATCTTTGTTGTGGAGCATCTTCTTATTGCATTCCAATCAGATCAGATATTTGTAACCACGTTTAGGAATTTAGTATAGCTTCCTAGCACTGTTTTGGATGCTCAGTAAGAAGATTGACTCTATCAACATCCAACAGAACATAAAAAGGGGGAACTAATTTTAGATTTAAAGTGAAATTAATCAAAACTTAAAATGGGCTTGTCATGTGACAGGTTATGGGAAAGGTGGTGGCATGAATGCAACTCAAAACAATGCTAGAGGGAGCCCAACACTGGTGGTTTAAATTGGCCCTGAAACATTGTAAATCTAAAACTCAACTATGAAGAACTTTCTAACAAAGGTTTCAATAAAATATTAAGAAAATATAAAGTATTAACTGGTTTACTAGTGGATGTGAGTACTTGTCATTGTGGAGACTAAACTTCAGCAATTTCTGAAAAATGAGACACAAGCACCCCTCAGATGATCTGAGATTTGATGATTAACAAATTAACAAAGTTAGTTCTGTAAGTGCCAAGAGTTGGCAATGGTCTGGTAAATTATGATGAAAGACAGCAAATGTTGATCAAATCCCAAACTAAAATGCATAATAGCCCATGCACAATCTAGAGTGTTAAAAAATCAATTTATTCTAGACTCATATTACTCATGAGGCAATAAGGAACTATAGGAAAGAGAATCTGAACACAGAAGATGATGTCTGCTGAAATACAGGGGCTCTTTGAGGCTTACTAGGCAGGGAACTAAAATTATTGTATGGCATCAAAGATTGAGGGTGAAAGTGAACTCTGGCTAAACAAGACCACAAGACTTAGGGCCAGGGAGCTAAAAAAATAAAGAAGGAAATTGAAAAGTAGGTAGAACACTTAGGCCCCCATGTGGGCCAGGGCTTATGGTTTCCATGACTATTGTGTCCCCTATCCCACCCTGTAGCCCATTGTGACTTCACTGGCCTCTGATGTCACCAAGCCTATATAAAGAGGACCTGAGGGTTCTATACTCATTTGCCCTAGGCAAAATTTGCGAGAGATAGTGAATGATGATCTCCCAAATTTTTAGTATCCCCATAGACCTCTCTATGGACTGGATAGTCCTTTTGGACATATTTCTCATTATTTTTACCATCTTCTGCATGATAATGGTGATAATTCTACTATCACTGTACATGGTCATGCCTTTTTTGCTCCTGTATAAAAAATACCAGGTAAGGACAAGGGAGAGTTCCTGGGGATTTAGTAAGAGGCCAGAGTCTAAGATGTAGACATCAGAGAAACATAGAGATTGGAAGTCTGAAGCAGGGTAGAATATTCTTTTCTCATAGACTGAGGGGCAGGAATAAGGGGTTAAAGAAGAGCAAATTTCACCTCAAGTGCAGACTTTTGGGGTGTTGTGGCTGGGTCGGAGAGAAAACTCCAGCATGCAGTGCTGCTTGTGAATTGGCTGTTTCTTTGGAGTCTCAGAACACAAGCCACAGTCCCATATTGGGGGGAGGTGGGTGGGTGGGGGCTGTCAACAGTTTTGAGCAGCTCAGGACAGTGGAGATGAGTTTCTGAGAATCTCAGTAGAGGGGACCAGGGTCCTTGCTGAGGAAATACAAGGATCAGTACCTTGTTCTAGGGGTTTTATTTTCAGAGCTCTGCTGGCACCAAGGGTCTCTTTGTAAGTAATCCAGGAAGAGACCTGACCCCAAGTTCACTGAAGTGGTCCTGTGATGCTCGGGCGAGGCTTCTCTGAGTAGCCCAGAGCCCCCACCTCACTCTTCCTTTTCTTCTCAGCAATGCAGCAAAGCCAGAGGCCTTACACCATGGGGTAAGGAGCCTATTTCTGAGCCCTTTAACGGGGACCCTCCTCTCCTACCATCAAGTCCCAGGCCATGAACTCTGAGGATGTCAGTCTAGATACCAACCCTAGAGAATCCAGGACCCGGAGAGGAGCGACCGGTGGGAGGAAGGCAGATCCTGAGGAACTTTGGGGAGTCCTGCTGGCCCATCTCTGGTCATGAAGTGCGGGCTGGGCAGTGGCCGCTACCCTCCAGTGGGGCCCGGGAAATGTAACTTGTGCCTTGATTAGGCACATTCCCTGAGACAGATGACGGGTCCCCTGGGGAATCTGACCTTGAAGGTCCCTGGGTGAATTTGGGACCCTGGAGACAGTTGGACAGGCCTTTGCCCACAAGCGGGAACCTCTGTGATTGCGTTGATTTGGGGAAACTGGGGCCTCAGAGCTGGCCGGGGCCACCCTGGGCCCCCGAGGAGAAGCTCTGCTGTCACCTCTGATGTACACCCTCATCCCTGTAGGGAGGATGACTCCTTCGTCCAGAGGAGCATGGAGGCAGATGATGAGAGGGTAACTCTTCTCTTTCTCCTGTACCAATTCAGGGCCTGGGGCTACCTGTCCTGTTTGGGAGGGGAGCCATGGAGACGGGCGCAGAGACCCCAGAGTGGTTGGAGGTGCTGTGAGGTCATGTGGCAGTTGGGGCAGTGGGACCTCATGGAGCCTAGTCTGGGAGGGGGATGGGAGTGGGATTTCTGGGTCCCCCTCCCTAGCCTGGCCCTGGGGACCTTTCCTTCCCCACCAGGGACACCCCTGTGTTCTTTGTCCTCTGCAGACGCAGGCACAGGCTCTATCGCCGCCGCCCCTCATGGGCCGCACGCCATCCGGCTTGGGTAGGGCGGCAGCGACTCCTGCAACCAGGCCGGCTCACCCAGGTGCTCCTGAGCTACATCTTTGAGGCCCAGAGCTGCCTGTTCAAACGCTTCCCGGGGCCAAAGGTGGTGCCACCGCCTGGACTGTCCCCCACTCCGGACCTCCCCCCACCGCCGACTCGGACTCAGGACAACATACCTCCATGCACTCGTGACGACACACCTCCATGCACTCTGGATGACACGCCATCACAAACTCCAGAAGACACACCTGCAAGCATTCATGAGGACACACGTGCATGCACTCCTGACAGCACACCTCCACGCACTCGTGACGACACACCTCCACGCACGCCTGACTGTACACCTCCACGCACTCCCGTTGCCACACCGCCAGGGACTCCTGACTCCACACCTCCACGGACGCGCCCTCAGCAGATCGAATCTGTGTTTAACGGAGACCTGGAAAATATCCAACAACACCCCTGTGGTAACTCACAAGTTCCCAGAGGGCAGGCTCCGAAACCCATCAGGCCCAGGGCCATCCTGAAAGTCCGTCACCAGCCCCCACACCCTGCTGGTCGAGGTCAGTCTCTGAAAAAGACTTTACTACGTTCTCTGCAGAAATGTTGCTGCTGTATCAAAAAACACCAGAATTGAATTTGACACACCTGAAAAGTCATTGGATAAGAGACATTGACAACTAATGACCAATAAAAAAATCGTTTTTATTTTTAATTGTGCTGGCTTGCCTGTCATTCTGTGTGGGGGACAGGGAAGATGGGAGGTGAAACAGCTCAGAGAGCCACTACACCTGGTGCCAAATACCTGGTGCCCCCTCTTCCTGAGGAAATTTGGGGTGATAGCAGTCTTTAAGAAAAAGGTGATGCAGTCATCCTGCCCCTCTGCCAATGTTCTACATTAGAGCCTATGTTGGAAAAGAAGCAAGGGTGTAGATACATCCAGGATGCAGAAAGTGGGACCTGATCAAGATGAAATTGGAGATCCGGGGAGTACATGGGGATGTCTGAGAATGTCTGAATGTGGAGGGAGAATGCAGAGACACACCCTCGTAGTGGAAGAAACTGCTTGCCCCCCTTGGAAAGACCCCATGAGGCACACTCTGGAATTGTCCCATGATGACACAGCTTCAGAAAAGGGGAGGAGCACTGAGAGGGCAGCCACTGGATCCCCAGGGCTCCTAAAACTGAGAGGAGGAAGCAAGCCTACAGGGAGAGTGAAAAGTGAGAGTGTCGGGGGCAGAGTCAGAAGCATGCTCTGCCTATGACCCCAGTGTAAGTCATAGTCCTCACAAACCACCTACTCTGCACCACCCCCACACACAGCTGATGCAGGCACAGTTCCTGTATGTTGGTCAGTGCCCCCACATTATCCTGCTGCCCTCTCTGTGGTGTGTGAGAAAGAAGATGCTCTGCAGGGATGTGCCAGGAATAGCCTCCCCTTTATGGAGAAGGTATAGGGAACATTCTTAATGGTCACACTGAGAATACACCAAAGACTCCCCTTTTTGTATAAACAATTGGCTGAAATTTTCTAGAGGGACTTGAATTTTTTCAAGGAGTTTCTGAGCGACTATTCCTAAAACAAGAAAGCAGGCCGCGACTGACTCAAAGGGCCATGCTCTCTGTGGGCGTCCAATGTTCAGTCTGAGAAATGGGAAACCAGACACCTTACATTGCAGTTTTTCAACTGCTCTTCAAGTTCCCCTAAAAGTAAGAATAACAAAACCCAACACAGAAGCTCACTCCAGACTCTCATCCCCAAAATTTTAGCTCCTTGACCATGTTTAAGTCCCAGACCTGACCACATCTGATTTCAGTTTACCGGAAGGAGATTTAGGGGGTCCATCATGAGGTCTCAGTGTTTTTGCCTTTACTTCAGGGCACTGCCCTCCACCTGGAGCTTTGGAGCTCCTTTCCCCTTGAATAGCCCAGAATCATCCTGCCTATGAAGATCTCACGTCCTAATCTTCCAGCATAAGATCAAGCCTAGTGGGGCCCGGGAGATAGCATGGAGGTAAGGCGTTTGCCTTTCATGCAAAAGGTCATCGGTTCGAATCCTGGTGCCCCATATGGTCCCCCGTGCCTGCCAGGAGCAATTTCTGAGCATGGAGCCAGGAGTAACCCCTGAGCACTGCCGGGTGTGACCCAAAAAAAAAAAAAAAAAAAAGATCAAGCCTAGTTTGATCGCCAGAAACACATTGGTCCCTTGAGTCTGGAGCTCCTGAATTCTAGCAGCTGTGGCCCAAAATAAGCAACAAATAAGAACAATATTCTCATGTGCCTCGAAATACCCTATGATAAAATATCATGACACACATGTTATAGGATATTATACTGATATGTTCCAGCATAGTTTTAGGCAAATTCAACAATATATTCTTTTTCTCCTGTGCATTTTAATAACACTATCGCTTAGAATTAATCAATATAAACTTTTTTACCCTGAAACTATACAATTAAAATTTATATCAAAACAGAAGTCCACAAAAGTTCTGAATACAGCATTAAACAATATATTTCTTTTCCCATTAATGTTAAATATTATGATAAACATATTTCAGAGAAACATTTATAGCATTAAATCTGGTTTTTTAAATGAGGCTTAAAGGGGTGTTCTCAAAGTGAAAGCAGGCAGCTTTCCCCCACCCAGCACCTCCATTCACTCTCAGTACCAGAAGCCCCAAGAGCTACACCCACATCCTACAGCAGCTGCCAGACATACAAAGGCCCAGTTTCACAGACTCAGCACTAATTTCAAAAGAGATGTAACCAAAGCTGGAGCAATCCGTACAGTATTGCTTTGCACATAGCAGACCAGGATTTGATCCCTGGATCCCATAGGGTCTCTTGAGCTCCACCAGGAATAATTCCTGAGCACCACCAATTGTGGCCCAAACCAAACCCCCAAGTGATGTAAGAGAGTGTTCTAAGCCAAGACAAGTGACTACAAATCACCAGCTCCATTCTACAGACCCTGGAGCTCCATGCAGCACCTCCAAATTCCACAATACTGCCAGCCTAGTTAAAGCAATAGAAGCAAACAAAGCTCAAGAAACAAAAATAACAGAGAAGGCTCCATTAACAACTCACAGCTTAGTAAACCCTCAGACAATGACTTTATTGACCCTACTTGTCAGTTAAAACATTTTCACAAATTTTCTTTTACTGAAGCACTTTTCAATAATTGCATTAGCCATTTGTAACAAGCAATGTGAAGGACTTTGCTATTGTTGTTCCTGCCAAAGAGGAAGGTTTCAAGAGGGACAAGTGTGGAGGGGAGGTTACACTGGTGATGGGATTGGTATTGGGATATTAAATGCCAGAAACAGCTGTATTATGAACAACTTAGTGAACCATGGTGTTTAAATAAAGTTTAAAAGTAAAAAGAGGTACTAGACTGCGAATGCAGTGGGTAGGGCAGATGCTTTGCTTGGGCCAACCTGGGATGAATGAACCTGGGTTTCATTTCCCATCATTTCATATGGTGATCTTTTTTTAAAATATTTTGAAGACTCATTTATTTTTTGTTTGCATTTTTTAAATTTGTTTAAACATCTTGATTACAGATATGGTTGTGATTAGGCTTCAGTCGTGTAAAGAACACCCACCACCCCTTCACCATTGCAACATTCCCACCACCATTGTGCCAAATATGGTGGTCTTAATACGACTAGGAATGAACCCTAAAGGCAAAGCCAGGAATAAGTCCTGTGCACACCCAGTGTGGGCCAAACAAACAAACAAAAAAAGATGCTCAAAGCAAAAAATCTGAACTTGTACCTCAAGAATGTTTAAAAGAACACAATAATCCCTAAATAAGCAGAAAATTTAAATGGGAAATGTGGAAACAGAGTTAATGACAGAGACCAATAAAACCATAATATGTTCTTTTAATTATCGTTATTTAAACAGCATGATTACAAATATTATTGCAGTTGTATGATTTCAGTCATGTAAAGAACACCACCCCCTTCACCAGTGCAACATTTCCACCACCAATGTCCCAAATCTCCCCCCTCCCCACCACACCCACACCAGTATTCTAGACAGGCTTATACTTCCCTTGATCATTCACATTGTTATAATAGTTCTCATTGTAGTTTTTTCTCTAACAACACTCATCACTCTTTGTGGTGAGCTTCATGTAGTCAGCTGGATCTTCCAGTCCTCTTCTTTTTTGTCTCTGGGAATTACTGCAAAAATGTCTTTTATTTTTCTTCAAACCCATAGATGAGTGAGACTATTCTGCGTTTCTCTCTCTCTCCCTCTGACTTACTTCACTCAGCATAATAGATTCCATGTACATCCATGTATAGGAAAATGTCATGACTTCATCTCTCCTGGTGGCTGCATAATATTCCATTGTGTATATGTACCACAACTTCTTTAGCCATTCATCTGTTGAAGGACATCTTGGCTGTTTCCAGAGTCTGGCTATTGTAAATAGCGCTGCACGGAATATAGGTGTGAAGAAGGGGTTTTTGTATTGTATTTTTTAATAAATATTCTTTTTATTTTAATCATATTGGCTTACATATTGTTGACAATCATATTTTAGGTACAGATGAACATAAAATCAGGGGAGTTCCCATCACCAAATTGTTCTCCCTCCACCTCCGTTCCTGTCCTACTACCCATATCCTCTTCCTTGTTCCCTGGGGTTGCTAAAGTAAGTGGTCCCCTCTGTGCCTAGATTTCCATTTAGTGAACTTACAACTGTTTGGTCTTGGTAACCTCCTTTTTCCCTCCTAATTGGGAGGCGGGTCTAGTTAGTTCAAGTTATGTGAATTTGTTTGAAAAAGGGGAAAGAAGGGGCCCGGGAGATAGCATGGAGGTAAGGCGTTTGCCTTTCATGCAAAAGGCCATCGGTTCGAATCCCGGTGCCCCATATGGTCCCGTTGCCTGCCAGGAGCAATTTCTGAGCATGGAGCCAGGAGTAACCCCTGAGCACTGCCGGGTATGACCCCAAAACCAAAAAAAAAGGGGGGGAGTAATAACCTAGAGAGAGAGAAAAAAGAAAAAAAAGAGAGGGGGGGTAAGCATCATATAGAGGTCAGGGTATTGGAATAGAAATGTGGCTGAACACATAAGAAAGGAAAAGAAGAAAATAGATAAATATAAATGGAGACATCCACTTCAGTAGCCAAACCTCAATAATGAGGTCAATAAAAGATAGATAAGTAAATTTTTTAAAAAATGATGTTTTGTGCTTGTTTTGTTTCTTTTTCCCTCCCGCAAATGCACAGTAAATATTGGGGTCAATTGAAACGGAATTTCCTTTGCCTAAGATATACGGGGTTTCTCCACCCTTGACGTATATTGTCACAGAATTGACTGTAGACTCCTTTCAGGTTCATTTACTCTCCCCTTGATGCTTTTGTTGTGCATGGGAGATTTCTGTTGCATCCTGGTTGATAATATCAGACCTCTGTATCCAGAGGTCTTGGCATCTGCATGAGCCAAGGAGTTGAACTTATGATTATGTTTTTCTTTGTGGTTCTAGAAGTTCTGTTCCCTTAGTGTCGTTTTAATCCGTCTTCTGTGCTTGGCAGGCCTGATCTTTGCACTGATCCTAGGGCGAGGCCTGGAATAGCGTCTTTCTTTCCTTATGTTTCCAGAAACCCCCTTCTGTTGCAATAGTCTCTGGCAGACCTCTGGAACTAGGGAATCATAGTTATTATGTAGGTCGAAGCTCAGCCCTTGACTAGGGCTTTTATATTGGTCCCAGTATACATATAGTCTG
This sequence comes from Crocidura indochinensis, assembly GCA_004027635.1. Taxonomy (NCBI): domain Eukaryota; kingdom Metazoa; phylum Chordata; class Mammalia; order Eulipotyphla; family Soricidae; genus Crocidura; species Crocidura indochinensis. The sequence goes on along the minus strand of PVKC010025864.1, from coordinate 745 downwards.
GCCATGGTTCTGTCAGCCAGTCATTTGTAAATCACGATCTTCGCATATGGATAGACCAAAGGGTAACAAGTCTTCCAATTTTGTCTTATCTTTAGCTGGTGAGGTAGGATAATGTGCTTAGCTCGAGTTGTTCCCATTTTCATCGTCAGGGTATTTCATAATAGGACTGGCACTTGTTGGTGCCCCAGCACTATTACGGATGTCCCCATTGGGATTTGTTTCCGGTGGCTGTTCTGATGAGGTATGTCGTTTCTATGTCTGTGATCCAAGGTTCAAGGGTGGACGATTGGTGTCTAATCACCTGTGGTCTAAGTTGGGTGCACGTGACATATTTTCAAGGTAGGAGATACCCCTGTATTGTAAACAAGTATGAGTTCTTATCACTAATAAATAAGAGCTCATTTTTATAGATTTCCCCCTTTTTCTTAGTGTGCCTTTGCAGGGGGAAAAGGTGTTACATTTTATGTTCCTAGGGTATATCCTTAGGAGTGGTATAGCTGGATTGTATGGGATTTCAATTTCCAGTTTTTGAAGGAATCTCCATGTCACTTTCCATAAAGGTTGGATTAGACAGCATTTCCACAAACAGTAAATAAGAGTTCCTTTCTCTCCATATCCCTGGCAGCACTGCTTATTGCCATTCTTTGTGATGTGCGCCAATCTCTGTGGCGTGAGATGGTACCTCAGAGTTGTTTTGATTTGCATCTCTCTGATGATTAATCATGGGAGCATTTTTTCATGTACC
>PVKC010025863.1:0-15000 GCA_004027635.1 Crocidura indochinensis | reverse complement strand
TGGGTTTAATTGCAGGTGAATTATTAAGTGAATATGAAGGTAAATAACAGATTATCTCACTTATATGATATATAGAGAAACAAAATAAGGGAATAAATATTATTGAATAGTGACAAGTCTTTGACCTTTGATTACAGAACTGAGATTACTAAGTATTGGTGTGTGACAGGTGGTGGGAGAGGAAGAGATGGGACCAAAAGTGACATAAAGATATTAATTGAGGGTCTGTATCACTCTGGTAGTGCCAGAGATGCATTAATTTTTGCATCTCAAAAACCATAATATTGCAATCACTTTATCTAAAAAAAATAAGAGAAGACAACTTTAAAGAAAGCAATTAAAACAGTCAGTATTGGCTTTAGTGAGATTAGTGATTTCTGAGAGTCTATATCATTACAGTTGAAGTAATATTTATTTGATCCCTATAAGCCTCAGGAACTAAATACAAATTTAATCTTTGCGAAGATCTTGGAAAATATAAAAGCATTGTCTCATATTACTCACTTGACAAAAGTGTGAATCACTGACTTGTCTTTTTCCTTTTTAAATTACTTGCCTCTGTGAACCTCTTCTGGGACCAGTCTCCTTAATAAGGTACCATGAGAACTTCTACTATTCCTGTTCAAACTTCCAACCTACCTTCCACTCTTTTGACCCATCAACCACCTCTCTCGCCCTAGACAAGTCATAAGGTTCTGAGAGAGATGGAGAGAAAAAGAGGACAACCAAGGCAAGACACTTGTGCTGTGTTCCATGATGAATAGAACAGGGGAGCCGAGCAACATGTGAAATCAGGTCAGATAGGAGCCAGTGAGGATCAAGGCTCAGAAAAAAGTCTGAGTCATTGTGTTTGTTGGTAGTGAGCCAATGCTCTTTGTTTTCCCCATGGAGAACCATGGGGAGGAGGTAGCCATTTCGACAACAGCCTAAGATGCAGTGTGGGTAAAAAATACAACAGCAAAAGTATGGAGTCCAGATACACAGTAAGTGAGAGCACACAGGAAGAGTAGGTTTACTGGATGTGAACAATGGATTCATCACCAACATAGTCTACACATGAATGGTCCAGATTCAAAGGTTTAAAAAACACAGCCACACAATCATATGTGGGTTCACTTATGTAGTGATAGTTTTTCCATGTGTTTCACATAATATTTCTATCCCTCTGTTTATTTGTATTTCCTAGGTATTTGGGTCTGGAGAAAGTACTTCCTTTTCTATTCTTTCCCAGGTATTTCTAGTAATGATTCCCGATTTTAAAATAAATCCATTTTCCTTTTTTGAAAAGAAAAACAAAACAAGATATTTCCTTGTGTCCAGAGTGATAGCACAGCAGTTAGAGTACTTGCCTTGCATGCAGATTTCCCAGGTTTGATCCCTGGGCATTTCATGTGGTCTCCTGAGCACTGCCAGGAGTTGACTCCTAAGTGCAGAGCCAGGAGTAACCCCTGAGCATCACTGGTTGTGATTCAAAAACAAAATAAAATAAAACAACAAAACAAAACAAAAAAAAAAGCCTAAGTTGCTCATTTGTATGTATATCTCATCATTTGGTGTTAATTTAATTTGATTATATGGGGGGAAGGTGTTGGGCAACATACAGCATTGTTCAGGGCTATTTCTAGATTTCTGTTCAGGACTACCCTCTGTGCTCAGGGGACCATATGCAATGCTCAGGATCAGATAATGATCCAAGGTCAGTTCCATACAAGGCAAGCACCTCAATTTCTGTATCCTCTCTTCTTCCTTGTGATTTTATTACTTAGTGAAGATTGGGAGAAAAGGGGATCAGGGAGCATGTTGGACCACACCAACTGTGCTCAGGACTTCTGGCTCTGCAAGAAGGGATCGTATATGCTCAAGGTACCATATGTGGTTCTGGAAAACAAACTCAGGTGGTTGCTTGCAAGACAAATACTATACCAACTATACCATCTCTCCAGCCCCAACCTAGTGTTAATTCTAAATAGTTTATTTTCAGGATGGCAAACAATATTGCAAAAATTATGAGATGGTGAGGGATGGTATCCTTTTACTTTAATTTTGTTACTTCAGAGCGTCTGTTAAAATTTAGGGTTCAAATCTGGTATTTCTATGCTGTAATAATTATCTAGGTATCATCAGGAAGTGTCTGGCATGTGCCCAGAAGGTACAGTTTTCTGGTTATGATCATACACTGCCCTCTTTCCTCCATGCCCACTCACCAGTGCAGTGTGCCAAACTCCCAAGCCTCACTCCTAAATGTCTGGAGCATTTTCTGTGGGACCCTTCATAGGCCAGCAACAGAGTGACTCTGCATTGTCTCATCTATGCCAGGAAATTAGATCCTCTGTACCTACATCCCTCCAGCTCCTATGGGTATGTCCTCTGTTCTTGTTTAAGGGACTGGAGTTCCCGGAACCTTGTGGCATCTCATATGACCTTTCTTTTCCCAGCATTTCCCTGTCCCAGGGATATCTGATTGGCCCTCAGATCCAAGCCAGTTCAGCACCCACAATGACCTCATTCTGGTCACCCCCATAAGACCTCAGCTTCAGGCCTCATGCCTCTCAGACTTACATCACAAATGTTTTCTTTCCTGTTTCTCAGCGAGCAGAATTCCTTCTATCCTTCTAGCCTTAGCACTGGCTCTCATTTTTTCTAGAATGATTCCCAGGCTCTTCTTCTCATCCTTCATATCACAGTGTATCCCTGATTCCTCAAAAAGGGTTTCCCAATGACTCTCTCTATAGCTGATTATCTAAGTCTCTTCCAGAACCTCTGTCTTGAATTCTTTTTCCTGTCTAGACCTGTTTTCTCAACCATTCCCTAGTGTGGGTCTCCTTATTCTATCAGTTGCCCCATAGTTTCAAACTGTGTCCCCCACTTATATGATTTTTACCATTGGTCCCCTTGAAATATCTTGGAGGCCCACAGCGTGGCCCCCAGTTGAGAAACACCACTCTAGTTTAGAGTCTTTCATTACAGTTTGCCTCCTTGATAATCCTAAAATGAAGTTCATGGCTGATGAGAAAAATCACACAAAATTTATAAAATTTCAGAGTAGCTTTTCTCTCTTTTGTTGTGTGCCATGTGTTGAATAAGGGGTGAGCATGAGTTTGGGTCAAAGGTAGGCAGCAGACATGGGGCAGCTCTTGGTGCAGGCTTACAGAGGTGAGTGGTGGGGGTGGACACAGTAGTTAGACAAGGCTTGGTACATTACAAGCATAATACAATCCTTCCATTCTAAAAACTCCACATATTTGAGAGCTGTCTGAAATATTCTGTGATTGTATGCAAATAGAGCTCAATTCTAGGTTTTGATCACTTTATGGGAAGCGGGGTTTGTAGGAACAGGGTTTAAGTCTCACCCCTTGCATGCTGCCAACTCCAGTTTAGTTCCCATTACTATATCTATATGTTCTTAGCATCACCAGTATGTTTTGGAGGCCTTTAGCCCTAACAGGCTGCCTTGACTGATCCCCATCCCCAGTACCACCAAACTTAAAAGCAGAACTACAAGCTTGTTCTTTTTTTGTGGGGGAGAGGGGGGTTCACACCCGGCAGTGCTCAGGAGTTACTCTTGGCTCTGCGCTCAGAAATCACTCTTGGCAGGCACGGGGAACCATATGGGATGCCGGGATTCGAACTATCATCAGTCCTGGATCAGCTGCTTGCAAGGCAAAAAGCCTTACTCTGTGCTATATCTCTGGCCCCAAGCTTGAGTTCTTGAATTGAATGACTGAATTATACTAACCTATAGGTGTGGCCCCTGACCCATTTGTGAGACCGGACCCTGGTAACTTCCCCAATAATAGCCCACAGAAATTGAGCCTTTCTTTAGAATTTTCAGCTACCTGAATTCTGACAGAACAGTCTCATATTGTGAGGTTTGATCCCCCCATTCTGTTTGCCAGAGCTTTGTCCTCACAACAAGATGCTTCTGTCTTGGGGCATGGCCTCTAGGATCCTCTGGCCACTCTTTGTCATTGAGAACTGTGAGTGTCACACTAGAGCTTGGGACACCCTTTCTCTGAGATAAAACCTGTGTCTATAATAAGCTCTGCTGAGGGTTGTTTTGGATCTTGCAAATGATCTCTAACAGTAATACATGACACATATGGAATGGAGAGAGGGAAGGATGGAGGGAAGAAGAAAGAGAAGGAAGAAAGGAGGAAGGAAATGAAGGAGGAAGGCAGTGAAGGAGAAGTTCCTTCATCAGGTTCATAAATGTTTGCTGGCCAACTACTATATGCGCGGTGCTGTCCTGAGTGTGGGAACAAAACAGATTCCAATTGTTAAGGTCCTTGCTGTCTCTCCAATACAGATCCTTTGTAAACTAGGAGAACACCTAGATTTCCCATCTGTGACCATTGTGATGCATTTTCTGTGATGCACAATCCTTGGCATATAGAAGTCAATGACTTCTGCTGAAGAAGACTGGGTGGAGAAGCAGCATCTGTGGAAGGAAGTTGGGTTGATGACAGGGAGGTGTGAATTGGGCTTAAGAATAAAACAAGAAGCTGAAAATAACTCTCGTTATTTATACCGTCCTGATGTCTGTCTACACAGACGCACAGACCAAAACATGCAGATCTGCATCCGTGTGTTGTTGATGTTTGCCTGGAGGCTGCAGTCAGAGCTGCATTATAAGGTTTTTTTTTTTTTTTTTTTTTTTTGCCTTTGCCAGTTCAAGTTGTTCAAGTAGCTTAGAAAGAGTCTCAGGATTTTGCTTTTGTGCAGGTTGACACTGTGCGCCTTTGATAACGGAGTATCTTTGAGCACAGGAGAAAAGTCTGTTTCCACCTCAGAGATAAGGGCGCTGAGAGGCAGAGCTTAACATGGCTCCTTTGATACTGAGCTAAGATATGGGGTGTGACTCCAGGAATGGGGTGCAAGGCTCATCCCTGTAAACTGTGTGCTCCCCACCCTCTCAGGAGAAGGTCTTGTTAGGAACCAGCTGATGGAACAGCAGGCAAATAATAGAAAAACTCACTGGTGGTAATGCTGTGGGCTGCCCACTGCAGGGCCCCTTCACTCCTGCCTGGAGGAAGGAGTCACTGAGCAAGTTGCTGCCCTCAGAGCCCCGTTTACCCCCTTACATCCCCCCATTCTGTTTCCTTTTGCTTCCCCCCCAACCCCGACCCTTTGGTTTCTGGTTCTTCCTACTTCTCTGATGCTTTAGCACCCCAGTCTGTCTCAGCTCTTTCTGTTGTTTCATCTACCCTGACCCTGTTTATTTTTTTAATTTTTTTTCTTTTCTTTTCTGAGTTCTATCCTTGGCATCCTATATGGTCCCCCAAGCCAGAAGCGATTTCTGAGTGCATAGCAAGGAGTAACCCCTGAGTGTAACCGGGTGTAGTCCAAAATAAAAACATAAATGTTAGTGTTGGCAGAATTCTTGTAAACTGTGCCATCCATTTGTGTACTACAGGGAATGACCCTCTGGTCTCTGATCTTTCTCCCAACATCACTCAGCTTCCTACCCCTTGTTCCTCACAAAGTGAGTGACCTGTACCTTATCTTTAGCTAGGCCACTTTTCTCTGCCCAAATTCTTCTCTCTGTTACCTACCTTTTGCTGCTGAGTTCCTGAATTTTTCACCTTGCACCAAAACTCTAAACCCCTTGTGGAATCTTTTCCCTTTTTACTCCCTGGCTTTCTTGTTATGATGTCAGAAAGAAAATGGAATTCTCCTAAAGTCCAGAGCTTTCTACTCGCATTTTCATATCAGCATTGGGAGTGGGGGGTAAGATATTATTTTATTGGTATGTGAAGAATTTTGAATTCTTAGAAATGTATTTGATGGTAGGGCCCAATAGAGAGGAAAGGAGGGCAATTAGCTGTATTTTATATGACTAAGCCTCTTTCAGCTCCCTCACCCCCCAGCACTGCTTATGGTTCTCCAAACACTGACAGGACTGGGCCCTGTGCTATACCCTCCAAAATAAAAGACTATATTTGGGGGGGGGTGGAGACTATATTTTCTATCTGACCCCATGCAGTCAGTTCAAAGGTAAAAGCCAATGTCCAGGGAAATGAAGCAACTCAACCTGGATCTTGAAGTCAAGACAGATTGAGTCGAGTTAAGCCAGTTTCCAGAGTTCTGTTCCCTCTGTTCTCTCTTTCCTCTTGCTATCCACTGGGCTGGGTTTCCTGTCCTGGAGTTTAGCTAAGGACATTATATAAGAGTCAGTGTGTTCCTGGCAGGCAACTAATTCATTGGCTTTGGGTGAGTTGTTTAACCTCTCTGACCTTGAGGTTCCCATCATAATGTTTTCAAATAGGAAAACCAGAATCTTGCAAATTCTCAAGTCTCTCATTGCCCACTTGCAACAACTCTTTGATGAATGTGCTTGAATGCATTTATTGACCACTAAATTATGAGGGGAATTGGACTCTTATATTGTGTAAGTGTGTGTGTGTGTGTGAGGGGAGAGAGAGAGAGAGAGAGAGAGAGAGAGAGAGAGAAAGTTTACAAATGCCACCCATGGGTTGAGCTTTATTTTTTCCCCCTTTGGCTATATCACATATTTCAACCTGTATAACCAATTAAGCTTGTCTAGTATTTGGTTAATGTTTTCCTAATTAAAACATGATGGCTTTCTTGGCAGAAATCCTATCCTTGTATATATGAATGTTTGGCAAGTGCTTTATTAATTTTTTAAATGTTGGAGGAGTATGAGATGTTTAGCAGAAATATTTTCTTTGAATCATAGTGTTGAAACAGAACATATGACATCCGTATTATCCCCCACCTGAGAATTGACCAAGGAATCACTTTTCATTTGAGGGATCAGTGTAGTAGCAACTATTCAGGGATTTCTTTGTTAATCTCCCTCTACAAATTGTTCACATCTTGGAACAAATGCAGAGCAAGAAAGAGATAAAAGTCTCTTTGTTGTCATCAGAATATTATAGATCTTTTGGCTTGCAGGAGATATAAAATCCAGTAAGCTTTATACTAAAACCTTTAATTTCACAAACTCGAAATTTAAATTCTCTTTGGTTCTTAGAAAATCATCCTATTCATTTCAGTAATTGGGAAGTTCATTTTGCTAAGTTAACAATTTCCCTCCTTTACCTGGTATACCACTATATTCCTAAACCTTCCACTGAACACTAAAAGTCATTCTATGTTAGGCCAGCGAGTTAGTTCAGGGATGAAGGCACTTACCCTGCGCATGACCCACCCTGATTCTAACCCAAACACTGCATATAGACCCCTAATTTCACCAAGAATTTTCCCTGTGCACTGCTGTGTATATCAGAATTTACTCCATGAAAGTTTATGTATATGTCAGTGTCGTGTGGTTAAACCACTTAATAGAAATGGGAATGACTATTTCTTGCTCCAGCATGCTTTTGGGTGTGTTTCACTTTTATTGATCATTTAATCCGGTTCATTTAATGATGGGCCTTTTTTTGCTGTTATTGTTGTTGTGGAATTTTCACTTAATTTGACAGACCTTCATTTCCTGAAGTGCTTATAAATAGTGATTTTGGGTGTGGGGGGGGCTATTTTAAGAGCATTGCCAATCATGGGAAGCTAAGAGTTCATACGTCTGCGATGAAAGTGACATAGCATCAAAGATGTATATTTCTTGTAGAATATTTGCTGAAAGCTAATTCGAGCTGGGTAGGAAGTCTGGACTAGGATGGCAACAAGAATCTCTTATTGAACCTGGACATTATGCCTTAGTCATCACTATTTGTAATAGCTTCAGAGTTTGTCTTTATTGTTGGGTGGGGGTGTTTGTCTTGGGTCATGACCATCTGTGCTCCATGTTTGCTCCCAGCAGTGCTCAGGGGATTGTGCAGGTGCCTGAGACCCAACCTGGGCTTCCTGTATGCAATGCATGTGCTTAGCTTATCAAGCTATTGCCCTGGCCCCTCAAAGTTGTTATGCAACACTGATCTCATAGGAAGAAGAGTATCTTTGTAAGCCTATTTCAGGTTAAAACACATCAGAACAGAGTTTGGAGCGTCTTATAATCTTGTTACTTGATGAATAATGAAATAATGAATAATGAAAAATGAATAATATTACTGTTTAAATGGTAGTAATACTGGTAGTAATATTGTATTAAATAGTGAAGCTTGGCTTTCTGTTTATAGTCCATTAAAAAATGAAATACCCTTTAAGGGGGACACAAGAGAAGGAGGTGATCTTACTACTTGTCATACTAGCCAGAGAAGGAAATTTCCTATTATTTCCCTTTTGGTTCATTTTGTTTGTTTGTTTGTTTTGTTTTGGGCCCACACTCAGCGGTGCTCAAATTACACCTGGATCTGCACTCAGAAATTGCTCCTGGCAGGCTTGAGAGACCATGTGGGATACCAGGAATTGAACCCATGTCCATCCCATGTTGGCCACGTGCAAGGCAAATGTCCTACTGCTGTGCTATTGCTCTGGCACCTCATTCTGTCTTGAACCTAGAAAGTAGATATCAGACTTTTTATATTAGATAGAATATTCCAACCATTAGAATAACATGAATACAGTCCCAAAATTGAGACTTGCTGGATTTGAGGATCAATTTCAAAATTGTCTTCTCTAATCTGGCCTTTTGTTTGATGTTCACTTTGTCTCTGGTCCTTTGCTCTTAAATATCTATCAAGATGATCAGAACTTGAAAAGTCTAAGTTTCGACCCATTTGAATATTTCCAGAATAGAAAAGTGGTTGTAAAACTATGTTTTCCAAATAACACCCCTAAAATGTCTACTTAATAAATAGTGCTCAAAAATACACCTAAGTTTTAGGTGTTCTTTGTTTGCTTGGTGGCTCAAGAGGGTTTTCAAAATATGTCAGGGTTGACCATTGACCATAAGATATGCCATGAAGCATGAGTCTATAGTTGAGGAATGGCTGTCATATCATCCTGAAATTAAGTACCAGTACTTTTCCAGTAATTTTTGTTAGGAAAGACTATAAATGAGGATTCAGAACAATAGTACAGCAGGTAAGATTGTTTGCCTTGTATGCAGCTGACCCAGGCTCAATTCCTGTCACTCCATATAGTTCTACAAACTCTGTCAGGAGTGATTCCTGAGTTTAGAGCCAGAAATAAGACTGAACACTATTGAATGTGACCCGCCCCACCAAAAAAAAAGAGAGTACAAATGAATTCAGAGATCATTTCATAGAATACATTCCTTCAAGTATGTTTTAGGTATAAACACACTCATTACTCAGCCCTCATATATTTAAATGTCATACCTGTTGTATAAATTTTTACATAGAAGGCAGTTTATTCCTGAACAATTTGTACCATTTTTTCACATAATTTAAGAAACCATATGTTCTATAATGAAGAGCAGTGTTTAAACTATGCAATCATGTTAAACAGTTACAACATGAGTCACTTTAGTTTTTTAAGTACTTCTCCAAGTGCAACAACAGAAGCTGAAGGGAGGTGATGTTCATTTGGAGTGTGCTATTAATTTCAAGTTGCAACACACTAGTCATTGTTTGATTCAGGTCATTTGGGAATGTATAGTTTTAAGTGTTGAGGTTGTCTGCCTTTATTTGGGAAGGGGTGGGATGATAGACTGTTCTCAATCCCGTAACTCTGCGTTCAGGGGTCACTGCAGGTTGTACTTAATACTCAAGGGATCATGCAGTGTTGGGGCTTGAACGGGGTTCTGCTGCATACAAAGCCTAACCCCTCTCCTGATACTTCACTCGAAGTTCTGAAGGTTTTTTAAGGGTCAGGAATGTGCCTCGGTGGTTGAGTGCAAAACTCAATGTATGATCTCTTTCTCTCTCTCTCTCTCTCTCTCTCTCTCTCTCTCTCTCTCTCTCTCTCTCTCTCTCACACACACACACACACACACACACACACACACACACACACACTTTTTAAAATTTGTCCACTATAAAAAGTACTATAGGGCCACTTGTGTAAGTTGATTACTTTCCTTGCAAAATTTGAGTTTCTGGACTGAAATGATGACAGCATAGTTTGCCTTGCATTTGGCCAGCCCAGGTTCAATCCTTGGCATCCCATTTGGTCCCCTGAGTCTGCCACAAGTGATTCCTGAATACAGAGCCAGGAGTAACCCCTGAACACTGCCAAATTTGAAGCCCAAATTTGATTCTTAGTCTCCTATTGTTCTCCCTCAACACTGAGCTGGGAGTTGTCGCCAACAATGCCAGGTTGGTCCCCCAGATGAAAACAAGATAAATATCCCACCGAAAAAATAGGAAAAAAAAGAAAGGTTTTAAAAAGTCTGAAAATTAGGTTGGCATATTCATTGAGTACTTAAATTCAAATGTGTTTGTGCTGTAAAATTAAGTCTATGTGACTTTAAAAAGCTGACTTAAAATCCTCAATTTTACAATTTGCCAGCATTTTGCTGAGTCATAGCAGCAGTAATAAGCACATTAAAAATACATATTTTCTATTTCTTTCTATTCAAAGTCATTTCTCTGTTTCTCCTTGAGTCAGATAATGTTTTTACCACCAATATTGTTTTGTTACATTATTAAATATTTTAAATATTCTGTACTTTGCAATCATACATTGGGTAGAAGTTTGAACTTTCATATTTCCAATTCACCCCTATCAGATTTTAAATTTTTTATGAGAAAAGTACAAATTATCATTTATTCCTTGGGCTATTGAAATTAACTTATTTTTATCTATTTATTTGATTTTCGGGTCACCCCTGCATTACTCCTGGTTCTGTGCTCAGGGTTCATTCCTGGCAGTTCTAGGAGAATACCTGGGGCTCAAACTAGGACAGACTTCATGGAAAATAAACACCTTAATCTCTCTCTTTTGGAGGATGGAGATATCCCCAGTAGTTTTCAGGGCTTACTCCTGGCTCTGTGTTTAGGGATCACTCCTGATGGGTGTCAGGAGATCATATGGAATGTTTCTAGATTGCACAGGCCTCAGCCGTGTGCAAGGCCAGCTGGATAGTCCAAGATATGCTTTCATTGCTGTACTATCTCTTCAGCCTCTGAAGCTCTTTACATTCTACCTGGCCCCCTACAATGGTCTTACTATTAAGAAACAGCTGTCAACTTATGTTTTTACGATGTGACATCTGAATGCACTTCCTCAAATAGGGAAGTTCCTTTCCAAGTTGTGTCTTATACTGTCTGTTTCAGAGGGTCAGGAGTGGAAGGATAAGGTAGCAGCACAAATGTGTCTTTTCTGTTCAGAAAAATAAGTGGGACCTGAAGGGATGGTTCCCCAATTTTCCAGCCTTCCTGTGTTCATGTTCTGCCACAGAATGTACTGTGGGCAGCTTTCTCCTGTGGTGTCACTCGCTCTCTCATAGCTTTAAACTATCTATATTGATGTCTAGTCTGGGAGCCACATGGCATAGTGTCTGCTGAACACCTGAAAAAATTGTCCTTACCATGGGCTTGAAAGAACTACATATAAAGCTGTGTTTTTGCCTTTCACTTCAACTGGGAGGGAGGCAGACAGTATTGTGGTCAAGTGAAATAGCCAGGGGGTAATGAAAAGTGTCTAGTTATCTCCCTTTTATCTGGTAAAAAAAAGGACAGGAATGCACAGTAGACCATGGAAACAGACCTTTGCACCCAGGTAACAGAATTGAAGTGAGCTAGTAGACAAAGGGGCAGGTTGGGGCCTGGGAGAGCAAAGGTGGGCTCAAAATAACCTAAGAACAGAGTCAGCAGGTCTTTGGCAGTTTGCTAGTGGTGCAATAACTTTGTACCTGAAGTATTCATATTCATCAACACTGGGGTCCGGAGAGATAACACAGTGGGTAAGTCATTTGCCTTGCAAGTGGCTGACCAACCGGGTTCAATTCTCAGCATTCCATATGGTCCCCAGAGCCTGCCAGGGGCAATTTCTGAGCACAGTGTCAGGACTAATCCCTGAGTGCCACCAGGTGTGACCCAAAACCCAACAACAACAAAAAAATGTTCATCCACACTATTACCTGCTGCCTCAATGGCAGTAAAAAATTTTTTTTTTCTTTTTTTGGTTTTTGGGTCACACCCGGCAGTGCTCAGGGGTTATTCCTGGTTCCATGCTCAGAAATCGCTCCTGGCAGGCACGGGGGACCATATGGGGCACCGGGATTCAAACCGATGACCTTTTGCATGAAAGGCAAACGTCTTACCTCCATGCTATCTCCCGGGCCCAGTAAAATTTTCTTAAATAAAAACTAATTGTCACCAGAGATCAAAGCAATAGCACACCACGTAAGCAAAGGTAAGGCCTTTGCTTTGCATACAGCTGACATAAGTTTGATCCTCAGCATCCCATATGGCCCCCCAGGCTTACCAGAAGTAACCCTTAAGTTACTGCCAGGTGTTGCCCCCAAACAAACAAACAAAAAACTACCACAAAGTCATCCCCCCATACAAACACACTTTTCTCTTTAAGTGGATCATCACTACCATGGGACTTGTTAGATGTACAACCACAGGTGCACATTTTAGCACAATTCCGGTGATTTTAGAAGCCCAGGATCATTTAGTTCAGTGAGTGGGAAAAGCACTCTTGTCCAGACCTGACTGTTTGGGTGAGACAGGTATTCTTGTTCCTTCAGATCTGTAGCTATATTATTTCAGAAACTTTCATCATTGAAATTCAGAGAGAGCAAGTGTGGACAGGATCAAGATTAGACAAAAGACTGAAGCTCAGGTTTGCCATCTCTGGTTTTTTTTTTTTTTTTGGTCACACCCGGCAGTGCTCAGGGGTTACTCCTGGCTCCATGCTCAGAAATTGCTCCTGGCAGGCACAGGGGACCATATGGGGCACCGGGATTCGAACTGATGACCTTTTGCATGAAAGGCAAACGCCTTACCTCCATGCTATCTCCCGGGCCCCGGTTTGCCATCTCTGATGGAGGTCAGCTTGGAATCTGTTCACCTTTGAGAGATGCATTTCCTTTCTCTAACAAGGAAATCACATTGGCCACAGTGTAGTGAAGATGAATGGAGAAAACATGCAAAAGCATTTGCACAAAGAGTCAATTCTCCCAGAAATCACCAATCTTTGGCCAACTCCAGATGAACACCAGAGGATTAGGAACATTGATCCCCATTTCATGTTCCCCCATCCCCAACTGAGAGTGACTCGGAGCATCAAGTCACAGGCTATTCCTCACCACCTCCAACTGTGACCCTCCCCACTCCCAAATAAGTAATAATTTTCGTCATTCATTGTTGTTATTTCTTTTTTCTTTTTTTTTTTGGTTTTTGGGCCACACCCAGTGACGCTCAGGGGTTACTCCTGGCTATGCACTCAGAAGTGGCTCCTGGCAGGCACAGGGGACCATATGGGAACCGGAGGATCGAACCGTGGTTCGTCCTAGGCTAGCACAGGCAAGACAGCAGGCACCTTACCTCCTGAGCCACCTCCCGGCTCCCCATTGTTGTTTTTATCTATGAATTCTTGTTCCAGAGAGTTGTACCTTTCCAAGCAGGGCAGACAGGTTTGCTAAGCAGGTGCCCCTGTTGGGAGTGTCTGCCAACCTGGACATCTAAATGGGCTTTGCCAAGGCTAAGCTGATGGGTGCTAGTCTTAAAAGAGGGTCTGGAGTTCTGTGGTTTGATTTTTGTCCATCATATATTTTTAGGATTAAAGGGAAACATAATAACCCCATCTCTTTGAACCATGAGAGTGTCCTTCAATTGGAGATCTAAGAGCCATACAATAGCTTTGTGATCCCTTCACATTAAAATTCTCTTTGGCTTTCCCTCCTAGAGTGGTATGGAGTGCCCAGACAGCTCTAAGAGGTCTTGAAAATGCCACTTCACTAAAGTCTGAGTCAGGGCCACAGCAAAGTGAGCGCTTCTCCCTTACCTGCCACATGCAGAAGAACATGATTGCCAGTTCTGCTTAAAAGCACTATGGAGTTTCCTTTAAGACCAATTCTGTTTGAATTGGAGTTGAATCTGGGCACCCTCAAGCAATTAGTCACAAGTTTTTACCTTTACTAATAGTGCTTCACCCAGAGCTGTTCTGAGTCAGGAGAGGAACAGGCTCCTCATAAAAATAAAATCTCACTGTGTTTGGGCCCCAAAACCCAATGCAGAAAAAGGACTCCAATGTGTACTCCAACGTCATTGTAGAATAGGTAGACACACACACACACACACACACACACACACACACACACACACACACACACACACGCACACACACACACACGACAGACACTGCACAATAGACAGAATCTGGAAACAATTCAAGTGCCTAAGAACAGATGAGTGAAAGAAGAAATTGTGGCATGTCTACTTAGTGGAAGACTATACAACCTTGAGGGAAAATGATGTCATGAAATTTGTTTATATATGCATGAACATGGAAAGTATCATGCTGAGTGAAATGACTCAGAGGAAATGGGACATAGCATGATCAGACTCATTTGTGGAACCTATAAAAAACATAGTATGAGAATAATGCCCAAAGACAATAGAAACAAGGGTCAGAAGGACTGTCCCATGGTAGGAAGCTTGTCACAAAGACTGGGGCAAGGGGGCAGAGGAGAGGATGCAGTTAGGGCATAGAAATGTCCACTGTGAGAAATGATAGTTGGAAATTATTACTCTGGACAAGAATTAAGGAGGTAAAGTGATATGCATGTTACCCTTTCAGTAATAGTGTTACAAACCCAAGTGCCTAAAAGGAATAAAAGGGTGAAAAAGAGAAAGAAGTGTCTTTCATAATGGCAGGCTGGGGTTCAGGGTAAAGGTAGGGGCAGGAGGAAAACTGAGGACATAGTGGTGAAATATGCACTGGTGAATGAATGAGTATTGGAACTGTATGACTGAAATTCAAAGATGAACAACTTTGTATGTATATCTCACAGTGATTCAATAAAATAAAATCTCAGTGGCTGAAGAGATAGTACAATGGGTGAGGCACTTACCTTGTACACAGTCAACCCTGTAACCATATATAGTCCTCAGAACTCCACCAGGAGTAATTCCTGAGCACAGAGCTAGGAATAAATCCTGAGCACTCCCGGGTGCCATCTTAAAACAAAACAAAAATGAATTTAAAAAAAAAAAAGAAAAGCTT
>PVKC010025862.1:0-16334 GCA_004027635.1 Crocidura indochinensis | reverse complement strand
CACTATTTCTTTTGAGGTGCAGAAGCTTCTCAGCTTAATGTATTCCCATCTATTTATCTCTGCTTCCACTTGTTTGGAAAGTGCAATTTCCTCCTTGAAGATGCCTTTAGTCTCAATGTCATGGAGTATTTTACGTAAGTGTTGTTCTATACACCTTATGGTACCAGGTCTGATATGAAGGTCTTTAATCCATTTGAATTTTACCTTCATACATGATGTTAACTGGGGGGTTATGTTTGCTTTTTTGTAAGTGGCTAACCAGTTCTGCCAGCACCATTTGTTGAAGAGGTTTTCCCTGCTCCACTTAGGATTTCTTGCTCCTTTGTAAAAAATTAGGTGCTTGTATGTCTGGGGAACGTTCTCTGAGAACTCAAGCCTATTCCATTGATCTTAGGGTCTGTCCTTATTTCAATACTGTTTTGATAACTATTGCTTTGACTGGTGTGGGCGTCCTGTGTCTCAGCAATTCTCGTGGGTCATAGCACTACATGATAGGAAAGTGGGAGCACGAGCGGTCGAATATGAAATATGAAATTAATGAAACCACACAGAGAATATGGGGTCAACACTTTTCTGGCAGGAGTGTGACAAATTTAATTTTTTAAGCAGGGAAATTTATAGGGGTAAAATTAGCCACAGGTGAAGAATAATTGTAATCACAAAGCCTAGTATAGAAATAACAATACCTAAGCTATGGGTGTGACTGAAAATTCTAAGGTACAAGAGGAAGGTCATAGCTCAAGGCAACTCTTAACAAGTTTGCTTTAAATGCAAAATCTGGATTAGGAGAAAATAGGAAATATCTAGAAACTTGGTCTTTCTAGGCTGGACTCTATTGTTTTAGAGGTTAAATGAAGGGAGGTACCAAATCCCCAAGAATGAGCTTCCCTATTTCTTTTTTTTTTTCCCCTATGGTAAAAAAAAGAGAACTTTAATATATTGAGATGTTAATCTTAGCTAGGAGACACATTTGTATAGGCACATGCATGTAAGTAGCTGCAGGCAGGCAGAGAAATGAAAACATCTCTCCCTCAAAGGCCCGAGGCATGTACATTTTCTTCCAATTTGCTAAGTTCCTGAGGAGCACTGGCAGGTCCCTTGGAGAGGGAATCACCTTTGGTGAGTTTCCCTATTTCTAAAGGAGGGTCAAAAATCAAAATCTATATTCTGGTTATGCCCGTGATTACCAGAAACTGCAGCTGCAAAGGACATATTGAAAAGGAGAGAAAAATTGTCTTTGCCTTTAGGGCTGACTATATACAGAAAAAGGGCTTCTCTATATAAACATTGGTGCTGGAATTTCTGGGACAAATAATCTGTGTCTGGTTTTGGTATCAAGGTGATGTTGACTTCATAAAAGCTGTTTGGGAGTGTTCCCGTTTTTCCAATTTCATGGAAGAACCTGGCTAGGATTGATAGTAGCTCCTCTTGAAAGGTTTGAAAGAATTCATTAGTAAATCCATCTGTGCCTGGGCTTTTCTCTTTTGGCAGATGTTTGATTACACTTTCAATTTCCTCCATAGTGATGGAGGTGTTTAGATATGCTACATCCTCCTTACTTAACTGTGGAAGGTTATATGTGTCCAGGAATATCCATTTCTTCTAGGTTCTCATTTTTAGTAGCATAAAGTTTCTCAAAGTAGTTTCTGATTACCCTTTGAATCTCTGAAATATCGGTCGTGTTCTCCCCACTTTCATTTCTAATACAGGTTATCAGGTTTCTCGCTCTTCCTTTGAGAATTTTGCCAATGGTCTATCAATCTTGTTTATTTTTTCAAAGAACCAATTTCTTTCGTTCCTTTTGTTGGTCATTTTCTAATATTATGAGCTGCGTCATTAAGTTATTCAGGTATGCCTCTTCTTCCTTCCTGGTGTGTCCTTGAAAAGTTAGAAATTTTTATCTTGGGAGCACTTTTGCTGTATTCCATAGATTCTGGCATTTTGTGTCTTCATTATCATTTGTTTCCAGGAAAGTTTTGATTTCCTCTTTGATTTCATCTCAGACCCACTGGTTGTTCAGTAGCAGGCTATTTAATTTCCAATTGTTAAAGTTTTTCTTCTGTGTGGCTTTGTAGTTCACATCTAATTTCAGAGCCTTGTGTTCAGCAAAGATAGCCTGCAAGATTTCTATCCTCTTGATTTTATGAAGGTATGTTTTATGTGTCAGCATATGGTCTATCCTGGAGAATGATCCAATACATTGGAGAAGAATGTGTATCCAGGATTTTGGGGGTGGAATATACTATATATACATAGTATATATATATATATATATATATATATATATATATAAATGGAAGAAACAGGACTAGTGTATATATATACATATATATGCATATATATGTATATATACATATATCTGTATATACATATGTGTATACATATATACATAGTGTATATATATGTATATATATATATTTTTTATATACTAGTCCTGTTTCTTCCTTTTCTCTTTTCAGGGTTAGTATGTTTTTGTTGGGCTTCATTCTGCTTAACCTATCAAGTGTTGGCAGGGCCGTGTTGAGGTCTCCCACAATTATTGTGTTATTATTGATGTCTTCTTTGAGATTTGTCAATAATTGTATTAGATAATTTTCTGGTCTCTCATTGGGTGCATATATGCTTAAAAGTTTGATTTCTTCCTGTTGCACATATCCCTTAATTAGTACAAAGTGTCCATATTTGTCCCTTACAACATTTCTGAGTATAAAGTTGGTGTCTTCAGATACTAATATGGCCACCTCAGCTTTTTTAAGGGTGCTGTTTGCTTGGATGGTTTTCCTCCAGCCTTTGATTTTGAGTCTGTTTATCCTGATTATTCAGGTGTGTTAATTGTAGGCAACAGAAGGTTGGATTCATCTTTTTGACCCATTTTGCACCTCTGTGTCTTTTAATGGGTGAATTTAGTGCATTGACATTGAGGGAGATGATTGTCATAGGATTTAATGTCATCTTTGTACATAAGTTTGCTGTGTTTATTGGTCTCTCTTGTCTTAAAATAGATCTTTCACTTTTTCCTTTAAGGCTGGTTTTTTTCTGTGAAGTTTCTGAGCTGTTGTTTATCCAGGAAGCTATGTATCCTTCCTTCAAACTTGAATGTGAGTTGTGCTGGGTGTAGTATTCTTGGTGAGGTATCCATTTCATTCAGTCTTGTCACAATATCCCACCACTGTCTTCTGGACTTGAGAATTTCTTGTGACATGTTCTGTAAAATCAAGAGGACAGAAAAATACCAAATTATCTTCTCAAACTATAGTGCATTGAAAACAGAAACTAATCAGAAATAGAAATGGAGAAAAACGTTGAAATGAAATAGCTTATTAATGAATGAATCAGGGAGAAAACCAAAGCAGAAATTAAAAGATTCCTAGAAATAAATTGAATAAGGACACAACCTACCAGAATTTGTGGGGGCACAGCAAAAGCATTGTCCAGAGTAAAATTTATAGTTATGCAATTACTCATTTGGAAGGAAGAAAGGCCCACAAAAATAACTGCAAAACTTAAGAAATGGACAATCAACAAAAGGAATTCAAAGCAGTCAGGAGAAAGAAAATAATAAGATATAGAGCAGAAATTAATGAACTAAATTTAAAAAAATTGAAAAGATTAATTAAATTAAGAGTTGATTCTTTGAAAAAATAAAGATCACAAACCACTATCAAGATTCACAAAGAGAGGGAGAAATAACCTTAATAAATCAATGAGAAATAAAAGGGGAACAACAGATAACCACAGAAATTCAAAGAATCATCAGAGATTACATTGAAAATTTTTATGTGAGAAGCCATCTTGGGCCATGCTGCTTTCAGCTGCCTGTGACTGGATTTTATTAGCGTTCCTGCCAGTGATCCTGACTGTTTCTGAGGTGGATCAGGACTTACACACACTGATTCCTGCTGTTTTCTGCTGGGTGTCATATGGGCGCAGAAGCCATCTTGGGCCATGGGATTTTAAGCTGCCTGAGATCGGATTTCATCAGCAATCCTGCCTACTACAGAGTTCTTGACTGGCTCCGCCCTCCTGCTGTGCCTAGTCTCATTTATCTGTCGGATTGAAGACAATATGGTAACAATTACCAGAGAAAATAGAGATGAGGGTTGGAAGGACTAGCCCATGATATGATGCTTACCACAAAGATAAGTGAGTACTGTTAAAAAATTACTGCATCAACAACTACCTGGACAGAATAGTGAGACAGAGAAATAGAATGTCTATCTCGAAGACAGGCAGGGATTATGGAGTAGAGAAATTGGGAACATTGATAGCCAAAAAGTTACATTGGCAAAGGGTGGTTAAATATGAAGGATAAAACACAACTCTGATCATTTTTAAAACCATGTTTCATGAATACATTATGTTTAGACAAAACTTGACTTTTCTCAAAATAACATTATTTAGATATATATAATGGACAGGACAATTTTCCTCTTTCAAATGTACAGCGTTTTCTTTTTTTAATACATTGAGTATCTCGACAGCACTGTACAACTATCACTGTATTCTATTTCTAGAAGTAAAATAATTTAAAACATAACAATAAAGTACAATTTAGAAAATTTAAAGAGAAAGAAAATTTATTCCAACTTGTGATTTTAACCAAAAGCATTTTAATGTATTTTATTTTATTTTATTAGTATCCAGATATTTTTACTAAGAATGATGAATATGTTTTATGAATTATTCTAGAATGTTCATATGAGGATAAATGGCTCTGTCTCTTTATGGCTTTTACAGGCGTATAAAGGTGTGCTGTGATCTTTATGGTACACATGAAGAAAATAAATTCATAAGTGTATGCTGTGGTGAGACACCTTATGTTAGAGCATCTTTGGTTGATGCTTGAACTTTAAAAACAGTTAATGGTTGGGACTTTGGGCTATTATAGCAGATAAATAAGTTCTATTACTTCATGTTATGGTCTAAACAAAATGAAAGTTTATATTAATAAATAAATATTTATAGGAATTATATTAATATAGTATAGGAGTTATATTTATAATTTTAAAAGACTTCTGTACTGTTTCTTATAATTTCTATATGATAGCACGTTATAGTTATATAGTTAGTTATATAAATATATAGTTATTAAATATCATAAATAATAAATACACAAATATATATTTATTTAAATAAATACTGGCTCATAAATAAATTGCCATATAAAGTTATATAAATAATTATATTTATAATATTGGAATTATGTTTAATATTTTAAGACATTTCTGCACTGTTTCTTATAGTTTCTATATGATAGCATGGCTTATTTTTATTCAATACATTTAAAATGCAATGTTAGGTAAATTTAATGTGAACAATGTTTTACTCTTTTCTTAAAGTGTTTTTGGACCACATTCCTGACTCTGTACTCAGGAACTAGTCTTGATGTTTTACAGGGAACTATATGATATACTGGGGATCAAACCTCGGTCACAACATATAAGTGTCTAACCTGCTCTATATCTCAAGAGACCTTACAATGTGTTATTTTGATATACTTATATATTGTAATGTATCTTTGTAGTTTTACTTATTTCACATAAACATACCATTTTGCTATTGATATTCATCATTCTATGGGTTAGATTAATTATGGATCATATAGCAATTATTGCAAGCTATACATCTCAACAGTATCAACATCTTACCTCCCTACACTTCATTAATTGGTAACCATAATTTTCCTATATTGATTTATTTAGGCCACACCTGGGTGGACTCATTGCTTACTTCTGTTTTGCAATCAAGGATCACTTATGGCAGTGCTGGGGGACCATATTAAGCGTCAGGAACTGAACCTAAGTTGGTCACATGCAAACCTTTCCTGCTATTCTATTTCTCCAGCATCAATTTTACTCATTTTAAAATGTGACTTCTTGTTTAAGTGCACATGAAAGTGACTTAATACAGTGTTTATTATTTTCCTTTAAAAATTAATTCTAGAAATGTAGAATTTTATCCGAGTCACGGCACCAAAAAAAAAAAAAATGCAGAATTTTCCATTACATAGTGCTAATGAACAGTATGAACATTTTAAGGTGTATTATATACATATAGTTTGTGTATACATCATTTTGACACATAGTTATTAATTGTTCCATCAAGAGCTCTAATGCATCCCACAAGATAGAAAGCTAAATGAGTATAGCACAGAATAATTATTCTAGCGAATGGAAAGAACATTTTGACTTAAAGTGGTTTCACCTTACAGAGGAGAGTGCTGAGGTTAGTCCGTGGCGGATAGTTATGATTTCAATAAGTGAATAGATATGTGTGGAGGAGGACAAGCACATAATTTTAGGAATGCAAAATTAAATTATTTTACAATAAAGGAACATTGTCAGCCTGGGGTGAACAGAGAGTTCATGCAGAAATAAAGAAAGAGATAAGCAAGTTCAAATTGTTGCAATCAATGAACCCTTTCTTTAGGCTAACTCTACTAATTTTCTGAGAATGAGAAAGATAGGCACATTGGTATTTGACAAAATTAACATAATTCTATGGGTAGAAAGAATGGATTTTGGATAAAAAGGAATTCAATTAGAACCATTATGCTATCATTGGTTAGTTATGAGAAAAACATCGAGGAATATATTTTTTCATAATTTAGGTAGCATGGTTACAAAAATGTTAATAATCATGATTTTGATGCAGTTACTGCATTGTTACTACCACCAAATTGCCTAAGATGAAAGGTAAAACACTTCTCAAATTAAAGGTTATTTGATATTGTCTATTTCCTTGTATTGTTTCTCTAGATACCATGGATGAGAGCATGTTGTTATTTGACCCTCTCCAGCCTGACATAATTTAGTTAACATGATGCCTTCCAGTTCCATCCAAAATGCAACAAAACGCAAGATTGCATCTATATTATAATTTCATAACATTTCAATGTATCTATAGTTACCACTAATTCTTTATTCATTCACCCTTTCTTTTGTCTTCAAATTGTTTCCATGTCTTGGGTACAACAATGGGTTCATGCTGTATAAACATGAACAGAGGTGTGTATACATATTTTTGAGGTTTAATTTTTGTGTGTGTTCTGGGTAGATAGATGCCAAGAAATAAAATTTTTGGATCATATGGAAGCTCTATTTTTAATTTGCTGAGTGATCTTCATGTTTTATCCACAAAAGCAATACTAGATGACATTCCCACTGACAGTTAAAAGAAAGTTCCTTTGCCATCACATCCCCATGAACATTCTTTACCCCCAGTATTTTACCTATGCCATTTTTATTGGTGTTAGGTGATCTCATTGTTATTTTAATTTACATTTTCCTGATGAAATCTGAACATTACATTTAGGTGATAAACATTTTTCATATGCCATCTAGCCTGCCATATTTTCTCTTTGGGGGTATTAGCTTTGTTGTTCTCGTGAATTTTATGTATTTTGTATATTACCACTTCATCTGTGGAAATATCTTCTTCGATTAGGGAGGAATATCCTTTTATTTTATAATATTTTATAATATTCTTTTATTTATTTCTATATATTTTATTTATAATATTCTTTTATTTATTTCAATATTGGGGGAGATCTGAAAATACTTGGTTATGATTTACAAAGCATTTACAAAGTTTAACTGCAAAAAGCCTCAAACACCATCAAAAATAGAGAAAGAAAATGAACAGACACTGCTCTGAGGAAGACCAAGAGATGGTCAACAGGTATATGAAAAAGTGCTCATCATCACTTATTATTAGGGAAATTCAAATCAAGTTAACAATGAAATATCATCTTACACCAGTAAGTATGGGACATAACAAAAATAATGATATGTTGGTGGGGATGTGATGAGAAAGGAAAATAGTATGGAGGATTCTCTGTAAATTCAAAATTAAGCTGCCACATGGTCTAGCAATCCCACTTTTTTATATCTATCTGCAGTTCAGAAAAACATTCTGATATATACACACTGTTATTCATTGCAGCTAAGACTTGCAATCAATCTAGATTTTCAACAACAGATAAGTGGATCATGAAGATGTGATACATTTATACAATGGAATCCTACATATCTGTAAGGAATTATGAAATTATACAATTTTCCCCAATATGGATGGAATTAGAATACATTATGCAAAATGAAGTAAGCCAGAATAAGAAGGATACATACAGAATGATATCAGTTATATGTGTTTTTTAGAATAACATAATGGAGAAATGCAATGCATAAATGGAAATTTTCTCAAATTCCTTGGCTTCAGAGTATAGTGAGGAGAAGGAAAGAAACTGAGTGGAAGAAGAGAAACACAAATATGAAAGGATAGGAGCCAGGGGCCAAGTGGTCTCAGGTGCATTGGTACTGTTAAAGGACAGAACTAAATATTCAAGCCAAAGGCAACAACAACAGAATCTAGAAATTCAAACTTTAACAATCTAAAATTAAAATGGGCCTGTTGTACTGGCTGGTTAGGGAAAAAGGGGAGGTGGTATGAGATGCACTTGTGGAACATTGGTGGAAGTCGACCACTGGTGTTGAGATTGGGCCTTATTCATTGTTTGTCTAAAATCTAACTATGAAGGACTTTGTAAGTCACAACATGTAAAATAGAATAAAATGTAAAACGAATTAAAACCAATCATATATTAAACCAGGTCATTTGGAATTAAAGAGAACAATGAGAAAGAAAAAAGAGATAAAAGAAGAGTATAGTCCTCTTTATTATTGTGGTATTAGAAGAAGAGAGGTGGTAGAAGGCTTATTTAAAGATAAAATGATAAAGTAGCATATGTTTAGTATTATTTAAAAAATTAGGCATTCTGATTTACAATGCTCTAATGATCGGGCTTCATGCATAACAGTCCAGCACAACTCCCTTCCCATAGTACCAACTTCTCTCCAATATTATACTAGTGCTTCCTTCATCTTAAACCTTCTCTTTCAAACCCTTCCCCTCCAGCCTACCTAAGTTTCCTATTAAAGTCAAATTGTTAGTTTCTGTTGTCTTTGGTTACTTATTATACTATATATACTACATATATTATATTTGTGTTTGTCCCTATTTTTCTAACTTTACTTAACATGATATTCTCCAGAATCAAAAACGATGAATTCTTTTAAAAAAAGGGTATTGGAAACATGAAATATATAAAAATGCTGAGAAGAAATACTTGGCTTAGGTCTCAGCAATGCCAGTTTTGGTTAGGACATCAAATGCATAATGACCAACAGTGAACATAAATGGGACTACAGCCAAGAACAATGTACCTGGACAGTAAAACAATAACAACCAACAACAAGAAGAAAATGAGAAGTTAACATGCAGAATGGGAGAAAATATCTACAAACTATATATATGGTAATGGTAAAAATCTATAATTTATTATTACAAGTCACACAACTAAAAACCAAGAAAGGATACAATTGGAAATAATTGATATAGGCAATAGTCATATCTCCAATGAAGACATACAAATAATTATCAGAAAAAAGGATAAACCTAATTATAAAGGCACTTTAATTGAATAAGGAATATCAAAAAATTATATGACTCAGAAAAATAATATATTGGTATATTTGTTTAATTTTTATAGTCATTAACATTAAAATTTATCATCATGCTAAACAATGTCAACATGATAAGCCATATCCGTAATTTTGGTGCTGGGGAATAACTTTAGGACTTCACATATCTAAAGCATGCATTTTATCACTGAACTTTATATACAGTTTAACTTTAAATATTTGAGCCAGACTTCCTTCAAAGAAAAAATTTTATTGGTAAACATTTCACGATTTTTTTGAAAGAATTGAGAGAAGTTTGAGTTATCAACATTTTTAAAAAATAAACTATTAATTTTTTAATATTTTTTATTTAAGCACCTTGGTTATAAACATGATTGTGGTTTGGTTTCAGTCATATAAGATACACCCCCATCACCAGTGCAACATACCCACCACCAAAGTCCCAAATATCTCTATTCACCTCCCCACCCCACCTGTACTCTAGACAGACTTTCTATTTCCCTCATACATTCTTATTGTTAGGATAGTTTGCAATGTAGTTATTTCTCTAACTAAACTCATCACTCTTTGTGCTGAGGTTCATGAGGTGGGCTGTAACTGTTGGGGTTCGAAGAACCCCATTTTCCGCTGCCTGGCCAGAAAAATGGAGAGACTGAAACCCAAACAAATGGTTAAGTGAGTTTATTCATTTTTGACTGACCAAAACCATTGGCCAGGGCCATTTGAGAGACAGAGACAAAGAAGCCATCTGCGTGCCTATGGAGAGACAGAGGCAAAAAGGGCCCCAGCGGACTCCTAGTCTTTCTTAAATAATATAGGAAGTGGGGGGGAGGAAAGGGAAACACGACTTCCTTAAAGGCCCCCCAATTGGTAACCAGGGTAACACGAATCCGTGAGAAGGAAAAGGGCAGCACAACTTCCGCGAGGCAGGACTTCTACCTTGCTAGGAGCACATGCTGTTCTTCACAGAATAGTGTTCTCCTCCCAAGGGAAACCTGAGTGGTCCCTACAAAATAGTGTCCCCCTCACAAGGGAAACCTGAGCTTATGTGGTTTTGTTCCTTTTCAACTCAACAGGAGCTCAAGGCTACTTTTTTTCCCCACTCCTTTCATAACGTCCAGCCCTCCTCTCTTTTGTCTCTGAAAATTGTTGAGAAATGTCTTTAACCCATAGATGAGTGAGACCATTCTGTGTTTCTCTCTCTCTGACTTATTTCACTCAGCATAATAGATTCCATGTACATCCATGTATAGGAAAATTTCATGATTTCATCTCTCCTGATGGCTGCATAATATTCTATTGTGTATATGTACCACAGTTTCTTTAGCCATTCATTTTTTGAAGGGCATCTTGGTTGTTTCCAGAGTCTTGCTATGGTAAATATGTTGCAATGAATATAGGTGTAAGGAAGGGATTTTTGTATTGTATTTTTGTGTTACTAGGGTATATTCCTAGGAGTGGTATAGCTGGATCATATGGGAGCTCAATTTCCAGTTTTTGGAGGAATCTTCATATCACTCTCCAGAAAGTTTGAACTAGTCGGCATTCCCACCAGCAGTGGATAAGAGTTTCTTTCTAACCGTATCCCTGCCAACACTTCTTGTTCTCATTCTTTGTGATGTGTGCCAATCTCTGTGGTGTGAGGTAGTACCTCATAGTTCTTTTGATTTGCATGTCCTTGATGATTAGTGATGTGGAGCATTTTTTTCATGTGCCTTTTGGCCATTTCTATTTCTTCTTTATCAAAGTGCCACACAAACTCAAATATCTTGGAGTCAACTTGACTAAAGATGTGAAGGGCCTATAGAAAGAAAACTATAAAAGCCTGCTCCAAGAAATAAGAGAGGACACACGGAAATGGTAACATATACCCTGCTCATGGATTGACAGAATTAACATCATAAAATGGCAATACTCCCCAAAGAATTATACAGATTTAATGCAATCCCTCTAAAGATACCCATGACATTCTTCAAAGAAGTGGATCAGGTACTTTTGAAATTCATTTGGAACAATAAACACCTTAGAATAACCAAAGCAATTATTGGGAAAAAGAATATGGGAGGCATCACTTTCCCTAACTTTAAGCTGTATTACAAAGCAATAGCCATCAAAACATAAAGACAGATCATATCAGTGGAATAGATCTGAGTACTCAGATAATGTTCCCAGACATGCAATCATTTAATCTTTGATAAAAGAGCAAGAAATCCTAAATGGATCAAAGAAAGCCTCTTCAACAAGTGGTGTGGGCACAATTGGCTAGCTACTTGCAAAAAAGCAAACTTAGACCCCCAGCTAACATCATGAAAGAAGGTAAAATTCTAATGGATTAAAGACCTCTATATCAGACCTGATACAATAAGGTATATAGAACAACATGTAGGTAAAACACTTCATGACATTGAGACTAAAGGCATCTTCATGGAGGAAACTGCACTCTCCAAGCAAGTGAAAGCAGAGGTTAACAGATGGTGTTAACAGAAGCTGAGAAGCTTCTATACCTTGAAGGAAATAGTGTACAGGATACAAGAGCCACCCACAGATTGGAAGAAAGTATTCAACTTATACCCATCAGATAAGGGGCTAATATCCAAAATATACAGAGCACTGACAGAACTCTACAAGAAATAAACATCTAATCCCATCAAAAAAATGGGGAGAAGAAATGGACAGACACTTTGATAAAGAAGAAATTTATATTTTTAGAAACACCCAGCTGTGCTCAGAAGTTGCTCCTGACGCTGCACTCAGAAATCATCCTTGGCTGACTGGAGACCATATAGGATGCTGGGAATCAAACTCGGTTGGCAGCATGCAAGGCAAAAGCCCTATTGCTGTGCTATTTCTCTGGTCCAGAGATATCAAAAATTCTTAAGCATAAAAATTCAAAATAATATATGACTTACAGATATAAAAATAATTTAAAATATGGAAAAAATAAAAAATATTGTGGGAAAGCATCTTAATATTTCAGTTGTCTAGACTAGATGTATCAGATAAATACGTTCATAGTGACTAAAAGACATTAGTAGCTGTTAGTGTTGACTATTATGATTCTTCAGTGATTAATTAAAATTTTCATTATTGTTTCAATAAAAATTTAGATTTTTTTTTTGGGTCACACCCGGCAGTGCTCAGGGGTTACTCCTGGCTCCATGCTCAGAAATTGCTCCTGGCAGGCACAGGGGACCATATGGGGCATCGGGATTCAAACTGATGACCTTTTGAATGAAAGGCAAATGCCTTACCTCCATGCTATCTTCCGGGTCCAAAAATTTAGATTTTTTAATACTGGAAGTTTATCTGAGGTATTTATATATAGAAAAATCGTGATTTTATTATCAGAACTTCAATATTAGTACACATACAATCAAATCACCCCTAATATGATGGGCGTTTAGAGTAATGCAAAGTTAAAAAAAAATTGTAAGACCATTCCTTTTAATGATTTATGTCTTCTTTTGCTTTAAGAATCAAGTTTTCAATCAAATTCTCAGTAGACTCTGCCTACATTTCCCCAGAACTCTAATCTTTGTACCTCTAAAATCCATGGGAATAGAGTGGTTAGTTTATTTTGGTGGAGCCTAAATGAATGTTTTTTTAGTGACTCAAAAAAAAAAAAAAACCCCATTTAAAATTCGCCCACTCTGGAACTGTTCTGCCAAGACAAACTTGAAGCCACAAAAGATTTAGGGTTGGTTCCAACTTGGAACCTGTAAGAACTTTATGGAACTTAACTCAGCAAAGATTCCATCTTTAACAGAAATTCAGAATATTAGACATGAAAATTCAAAGTACTTTTCCAGGCCCAAGAGCATTTGGGATAAAACCACAGAACTCTTTTAAGGATACTCCCCAAGTGAAGTCTGTCCTTAAGTAAAATGAAACTATCACAGATCTCTAAAGAGACAAGGGTCTTTGGTCAGGGCAGGAATCTGACCCTGACTTTACATAATTTTGTATCTTGGCCTGGTATAGTCTCTTCATGTTTACTTTTTTCCTAGTAAAGCAAGAAATTCTAATGGTGACTAATTGTTTTCCATTAGTTATCTGCACATTAGAACATAATGTTAGTAATAGTTAAGAGGACATGTAGTATATTTGAGTGAGCAGTTTCTTCCATGCTAGCTTCTATTCTGAGAATTATTTTGGTATGCACTGTAAATATATTTTCCAGAAACTTTGAACACACATTATTTCATTTAATCATTAGCGTATTAGTTCCATTAAAAAAGTAGCAGGGGAGAGGGGAGAAAAAAAAGAGGCAATTAAGGGTTAGAAAACTTAACATTAGAAATTTAATGCAACTATTAAAGTGCAAAGCCAACTTCTCTACTCTAAAATCTACTCTCTTAATCATTGCCCTGCACTGCTATTCTATCTGTTTAGTAGTCCTAATGTCTACATGATACTAATTCTGCATCATACTAATTTCTATATTTTAATATTTTATTTTGTTACTGTGGACAGTAATCAAACACAGAGCCTGCCACATGATAAAGCAACAACCAAAAAACCCAAAGAAACCTTGCCAAACCAGTCCTCTTTGAGGAAGTATTCATTCACCTTCTTTCTCTTTCTTTCTTTTTTTATATAATATATTTTATTTTATTTAAATACCTTGATTACATACATGATTGTGTTTGGGTTTCAGTCATGTAAAGAGCACCACCCATCACGAGTGCAACATTCCCATCACCAATGACCCAAATCTCCCTCCTCCCCACCCAAACCCCCCCTGTACTGTAGACAGGCTTACCATTTCCCTCATAAATTCCCATTATTAGGACAGTTCAGACTTTACTTATTTCTCTAACTAAACTCATCACTCTTTGTGGTGAGCTTCATGAGGTGAGCTGGAACTTCCAACTCTTTTTTTGTGTCTGAAAATTATTACAGCAAGAATGTCTTTCATTTTTCTTAAAACCCATAGATGAGTGAGACCATTCTGCGTTTCTCTCTCTTTCTCTCTCTCTCTCTCTGACTTATTTCACTCAGAATAATAGATTCCATGTACATCCATGTATAGGAAAATTTCATGACTTCATCTCTCCTGACAGCTGTATAATATTCCATTGTGTATATGTGCCACAGTTTCTTTAGCCATTCGTCTGTGGAAGGGCATCTTGGTTGTTTCCAGAGTCTTGCTATGGTAAATAGTGCTGTGATGAATATAGGTGTAAGGAAGAGATTTTTGTATTGTATTTTTGTGTTCCTAGGGTATATTCCTAGGAGTGGTATAGCTGGATCGTATGGGAGCTCAATTTCCAGTTTTTGGAGAAATCTCCTTATCGCTTTTCATAAAGGTTGAACTAGATGGCCTTCCCACCAGCAGTGAATAAGAGTTCCTTTCTCTCCACATCCCCACCAACACTGTTTGTTCTCATTCTTTGTGATGTGTGCCAATCTCTGTGGTGTGAGGTGGTACCTCATAGTTGTTTTGATTTGCATCTACCTGATGATTAGTGATGTGGAGCATCTTTTCATGTGCCTTTTGACCATTTATATTTCTTCTTTGTCAAAGATTCTGTCCATTTCTTCTCCCCATTTTTTTGATGGGATTAGATATATAGAACAATACAAAGGCAAAAGACTCCAGGACATTGAGACTACACGCATATTCAAGGAGAAAACTGCACTCTCCAAGCAAGTGAAAGCAGAGACTAACAGCTGGGAATGTATTAAGCTGAGAAGCTTCTGCATCTCAAAGGAAATAGCGCCCAGGATACAAGAATCACCCACTGAGTGGGAGAAATTATTCACCCAATACTCATCAGATAAGGGGCTAATCTCCCAAATATACAAAGCACTGACAGAATTTCTTTCTATTTCTTGATGGGTTTATTTACAATTGAGCTTTGTGAGTGCTTTATCTAATGTATGGTGGACATTTATTTTCCTCATTTTGTAGGCTCTCTTTTCATTTAATGGATTCTGGTTTAGTTTAGAATCAACTTGGTTTAACTTCTGTTATTCTTATTTACAAAATTCTAGATGGAGAAAATGTATTTCTCCAGAACAATGTTGTTCTTATTTCATAATGTTTCATAATATCAATTATTAAAGATTATATTAATATAACTGATATGCAATATCTCAGGTTATTGGACACTCATAAATGTATTTTGGGTTGGAGAGGTAGTAGAAAGAGAGAATAGGGATAAAGTATGGTGCTGTTAATGCGAACAGGTTCTTGTTACCATCACTGCAGATTCAGAGCCATGAGATGAATCCATGATCTCAGAGCAACTAGTTTGATAGAGGCAATAGAGCCAGAAGGACAGAAGAAAGCCTCGCAAAAGTTGTGGCTTTTCAGATAGAATTCTAGTGGGGAGAGGTTTTTCTCTCTCTTTTAAATTTCCTTAAATTAATAAGACAAAAATAAAATAAATTAATAAGATAAGAAAAACTTAAAATATTTCTTTCATTAAGTTTAAGTGCAGCTTGTGTGTTAGACAGAAGTGTTAGACAGATGTTAGTTCTCAGATAATTTCTTTATGTTCTCTCTCTCTCTCTTTTTTTTTTTTTTGGTTTTTGGGCCACACTGACGGTGCTCATGGGTTACTCCTGGCTCTCTGCTCAGAAATAGCTCCTGGCAGGCACGAGGATCCATATGGGACACTGGAATTCGAACCAACCACCTTTGGTCCTGGATCGGCTTCTTGCAAGGCAAACGCCACTGTACTATCTTTCCGGGCCCATATGTTCTCTTTTTCTGAGGATAATTAACATGTATCTATGTGGTGCCAGATCTTAACCAGTAATATGTGATGTTAACCCATAGACAGTAATATCCTTTTTTCTAGGTCCCTATTTCTCTTCTCTCCTCTCCTCCCCTCCCCTCCTGTC
>PVKC010025860.1:0-12500 GCA_004027635.1 Crocidura indochinensis | reverse complement strand
ATTATTTTAAACTAAGCTTTGCATAGTACCTTTTAAGCTTTTTTTTTTTTTTTTGGTTAATATTCAT
Organism: Crocidura indochinensis; assembly: GCA_004027635.1. Taxonomy (NCBI): domain Eukaryota; kingdom Metazoa; phylum Chordata; class Mammalia; order Eulipotyphla; family Soricidae; genus Crocidura; species Crocidura indochinensis. The sequence continues at coordinate 12,433 of PVKC010025860.1, read as the reverse complement.
GGTTTGGTACCAGAGCTTGGCTTTTCAGAACTTCTTTAAGTGAATAAAATGAATAATAATTGCCTATCTGATTTAGATTATCACTGATACTTCTTTTTCTTAAATAAGTTATTTAACTGTGAGATTTGCAATTATAGTTGTTCATGATCGAGTCACAGTCAGATGGTGTCCAGCATCATTCACCAGTGTACATTTTCTGCCACCAGTGTCCCCAGCTTTCCTCCCATTTGCTCTCTGCCCTCCCCACTGCCTTCCCTGTGGCAGATATTTTTCTTTTCTCTTTCTTCCTTTTCATTTTTATCTTTAAACATGTGGTTTCAATATTGTTACTGAAAAAGTAACGTGCATATCACTTTATCTCCATTTATTTACATTGGGGGGGGTTGTTTTTTTTTTTTGGCTGCAACCTGAGGGACTCAGGGATTACTCCTGGCTCTACACTTAGAAATTATTCCTGGCAGTTTCTTGGGACCATATGGAATTCTGGGAATTGAACCTGGGTCAGCTGTATGCAAGGCAAATGCCCTACCCTCTGTGCTATCACTCCAGCCCACATTTTATCTCCTTTCAGCAACTGATTCATATCTAGACTCTCTTGTATGACTATCATTGTCATAGTGGTCTCTCCTCTGCCCTATCTGCACTCCCCTGAAATTTGTACTTAACTCTATGGTCTCTGTATATTATTATCATACTGTTTTATTTTATATCCCACAAATGAGTGTGTTTATTCTGTCTGTTCCTCTCCCTCTGACTCATTTCACTTAGCATAATACTCTCCATATCCATGTATAAGTTAAATTTCATAACTACATTTTTCTTTCTTAATAGTTACATACTGTTTTGGGGTTCCTCGGGTATATTCCTAGAAGTGATATTTCTGGGTCACAGAATTTGGAAGTTCAATTTCTAATATTTTTGAGTAATGTCCATATAGTTTTCCAGTAGACATCCCCACCAGGAGTTAATGATAATCCCTTGCTCCTCGAATTATCTATAGCAGCACTGGTTGTTCTTGTTCTCTGTGATGTGTGCCAGTCTCTGTGGTGTAAGGTGATACCTCATTGTAGTTTTGATTTGCATCTTCCTGATGATTAATGATGTGGAGCATTATTTCATGTGCCTTTTGGCCATCTCTATTATTTGAAGAAATGTCTGTTCATCTCTTCTCCCCATTTTTGATGTGTTTATGTGCTTTTTTCTTGTTAAATCTACCAGTACCTTAGATATTAACCCCTTATCAGATGATTATTTGAATAGTTTCTCCCATTCCAGGGGCAGTCTTTGTAGCTTGGTCCTCATTTCAACTTTTTTTCTTATGACTCTTTAATCATTTGGCAGTTGTACAAATGATCTAGTAGTAATGATTATAAGCTACTGTGTAGCTTATAAATCACTTGCAAATCACTTAGATTTGCTTTATTGTATTGTCTCTGGTAGGTTATTTACTGTGTAAATAAGTGCATGTTTTATCTAAACAAGGTACTTGGCACGAGTCACTGACATTGAAGCCACAGACATCAGTAACCCCAATATGAACTATGGTATTGTGGTAGACTGTGGGAGCAGCGGGTCTCGGATATTCGTTTATTGCTGGCCCAAGCACAATGGTAACCCTCACGATCTCTTGGACATCAGACAGATGCGGGATAAGAACCGAAAGCCTGTGGTTATGAAAATAAAGCCTGGTACGTAAAGAGAGATTGTCTGATTGAGCTCCAGGTTCTGCTTTTTGTTCCCTGATGTCTTTCACACCTTTCTTTGTCTGTCCCTGCAGCCACTACCCTGATTCACAGCTCACCGTGCAGTCTCATGATATTCTCTGTCTTTTTCCTTTTCCTCTCCATCTTGTGTAAGGTGGCTGGCATCTACATACATGGCCCAAACCCATATCTTTCTGGCTCCTGCAGCATTTATCAGAGCGCCTTGTTCCCGTGTTTGTTTGTTTGCTAATTGATGCTAGTTTTACAAAATCTTTTTCTGATGAGTAGCCAAAGATAGGTCTCTATCTTTGATGACAAGGTATTTTATACGGTTCATGGAAATCTATATTCTGATATAATAATATATTTTTAATTAGTCACTAGAAATTTTGCTCTGAAATAAAGAAGAAAAATGAGCTTTGCGAAAACTGTAATGATTATTAGAGGAAAAGGAGAAAGGAATATTTTTGGTGATGGGATGCACTGAAACTTTGGTGGTGGGAGGGGTACATAAAGAGGAGTGAAGTTATACCCTTGAATTTAATACTGTAAAACAGTAAGAAGTAAATAAAAAGATATAAAACTTAAAATTTGTGCCCTGGTATCAGAGTAATAGTACACCAGGTAGGGTACTTGTCTTGCACATGGTCGATCCAGGTTCAATCCCCAGCACCCCATGTGCCTGAGCTTGCCAGAAGTGACCCCTGAGCTGAATACCAGGAGGACCCCTGAGCACAGAGCCAAGAGTACACCCTGACCATAGTTGGGTTTGGTCCCCAAACCAAAAATAAAAAAAATTTATGACCCAATATATTGATCATCATTTAGTTTAGTTAATAATAGTGATCATGAAGCTAGATCTGACTTCTTTATACTCAGCTTTTAAAAGATTTTAGGACATTTAAGTCAACATGTTATTAAAATTAAATTAAATCAGTGTTTTTTAACTTTTATCAGTGTTGACATCCTTTTCATGGGCAGTTTCCTTTTGAAAGTTAGAAAGTGTAAGGAATGCCTTGCATTTTTGCACAGACATTTCACATTTATTTTTAAATTAATTTTTGGTCTTTATTTGGGATTTGGAGCCATGTCCTGCAGTGCTCAAAAGCTACTTCTAAACATGGCTCCCAACAATGTTCTAGGGACCATGAACCTGAAATTCCTACAAGGAAGGCCTGTGTTCTGGCACATTGAGCCATCTCTCTGACTCCTCGTGATCTATGTAAAAGTAAACAATGAAGGTCTGGGACATGCCCAGCCCTACATTATCTCCAGCAGCAGCAGCAGCACTACCAAGTACAGCCATAGCCTGGGAATGTTAAAAAATTTTCAAATGTGGGTCTGGGGTTTGGGGGTCTGAAAAGAGGAGAGCATGAGACTGAATACTTAATAGCCGCATCAAGTTTAGGAAAAGGATATGTGGTAGGAGTTACCAAAGAGGAAGGAAAATAGGAAAATTTAGCACATCGCTTGAACTGTCCCTGATTAGACACCTGAAGGAAGCAGTATGTGATTGCTACAATATCTATATGTTCGTCATGAAATATGCTGTTTCCCTAGGCATTTCAGAGTTTGCTACCTCTCCGGAGAAAGTCAGTGATTACATTTCTCCGCTCTTGAATTTTGCTGCCCAGCATGTGCCACGAGCAAAACACAAGGAGACCCCACTCTACATCCTCTGCACAGCTGGAATGAGAATCCTTCCTGAAAGGTGACCTTCTGACTAACCCACAAAAGTTGGTACCAGTGGTGCCGGCTTGTGTGTTCCCCCACGATCCCCCTGAACATCTTTAAAGGGAAGACTTTTAAAATGTCTCTTCAAATCTGGACAAATAACAGAACTGTTTCCTTTGCTAGAACTTACTAAACCTATTTTAATGTATTTGCTAATGACTATAAATGCTAAATTATAAAAGCTATCATTTAAAAAGTTTTATTAGATTAAGGAATGCATAATTTAAATCAAGGAATCTCAGCATTACATAATATAATTCAATCACCTGAAAATTCCTTTTTAAGATGTAAATTATGAGTTAGTTATTTTTATTTTGAAAATAGATGGTTTCATATAGAATATACTAAAGTTGTCTATATTTTTTTGTTTCAAAAAATAAAAAAAATTTCCAAGGGCCCGGGAGATAGCATGGAGGTAAGGCATTTGCCTTTCATGCAAAAGGTCATCGGTTCGAATCCCAGTGCCCCATATGGTCCCCCGTGCCTGCCAGGAGCAATTTCTGAGCATGGAGCCAGGAGTAACCCCTGAGCACTGCCGGGTGTGACCCAAAAACCAAAAAAAAAAAAATTCCAAGAAAACGTCAGGATGGGGAACTAGAGTTATAGGCAGTGGATAGGGTGATAGACTTGCATGTGACTGATGTGGGTTCAATCCCCAGCATCTCATATGGTTCCCCAATCACCACAAGGAGTAATTCCTGACTGAAGAGCCAGAGGTAACTCCTGAGCATGGCCAGATATGGCCCAAAGTGAGAAAGGAAAATGTCAAGAAAGATTGATTTAACATGCTTATGTCTGGCTTGTCTTGCAGTCAGCAGAAAGCCATCCTGGAGGACCTTCTGACGGACATCCCAGTACACTTTGACTTTCTCTTTTCGGACTCTCATGCAGAAGTAATTTCAGGGAAACAAGAAGGTTAGTGAAACCTGATTGTGCTTGCTACCTATTCCTGTACTTCCTCACCTTTTTTCCTAAAGCATGCTTTGTTAGATTCCTCTTAACTTTTAAAAATTTGGTAAACTATAACCTTGAAATATTGTAAGTTTTGAATGGTAAGATTTTATCTTATCTGACCCATCTTTATTATTTAAATATTAAGCCACTAAAATAATTATTTACTATTAGAAAACATTTTGAATTTATTTTGATAGAATCTACATCCTAAGAGAAAAAGCTGGATGGATAGAAAAAGAAAAAGCTGGTAATTACTGAGCTAATTGGGTTTTCTATTTACTAGGAAGGAAAAATGTTTTCTTGGCTTTGATACATTAAGATTATATTAACTCGGGGCCGGAGAGATAGCATGGAGGTAAGGCGTTTGCCTTTCATGCAGAAGATCATCGGTTCGAATCCCGGCGTCCCATATGGTCCCCCATGCTTGCCAGGAACAATTTCTGAGCATGGAGCCAGGAATAACCCCTGAGCACTGCCGGGTGTGGCCCAAAAACAAAAACAACAACAAAAAGAAAAAGATTATATTAACTCAGTTCAGAAAGTACAGAGGTTTAAGTACTTGGTGACTCCATTTTATTCCTTACTTAGGGTTCCAGTCACTGCCAGAATGAATCTCTGAGCACTGAGCCATGTGTAACCTCTGGTCACCCCTGGGTGTGACCCCAAAACAAACAAACAAAAATTAAAATATTAGCTCTGTTTTTAGATAAGTAGTTCTAGTTGAGAGAAGGAAATGGCAATCATAAAAATATTGGAGGATTAGCTTACAGTATTAGAAACCAAAAAGCATTTATTTCAAAGTCATTTTACTGGACACATATTCTATGAAAGAAGCTATGGGGAAGACAGAATTGGAGGGAATATAGATATTGCCAATTGATTGTTAAAAACTAGGGAGAAGTAGCTCAAAAACTAGGGGCGGCCTAGGAGATGGCTCTGAGGCTTCAGGAAAGCAAGCATTCAGACTAGCCTTGAGTTTCATCTCTCTTCCTGCCCTCTTGCTACTAAGTAGGTCCCAGAGCCCTACCTAGTACCCTGTTTGGGACACCTACCACCACACAGACACACCAACACACACTGCCCCAACTAGCTAGCTGAACACATCAGCTACAGGGCACAACTCTGAGGCAGGCTTACAATCCCTGTGACCCACACTGATGGGTATGACTAAAAAAAAAAAAAAAAAAAAAAGATCTCCCAAGTAAACAAATAAAATGATTCTACTTATATCTGTTTTTTATACTCTTGTACTCCAGCTGCTCCTATAAATAGCTGTGAGCTATATTTTCTCAGAAAGCTCAAAAGTTTTAGTTTAGTTGGAGTATAGGATTCAAATATAGGCGCTACAAGAATAAAGTGATTGGTTTAATAGTTGAAGACAGCCACTTCAGAAAGGATGTATTATGGACAGAAGGACAAAAATTGTCATTTTGGTATGGCCCTTTTGAAAGACACTGGCTGTATTTCAAAAATCAGACTATGGGATTGCTTTTTATTCATAGAGGAGTCCAGTAGCAGAGGAAAGCAGACTGCAGAGGAAGCATCCACCAGGACTGACTAGCTGGGCTATTACACAGCCTCTCTCTGGAATAGTTTCAGTTCAGGTGACAAAGACACAGGTGCAAGTTGGGAAGCATGAGACACTATAAAATAATAATAATAATAATAATATAAAATAAATAAAAATAGTAATAAACGATCATCAGTTTTGGCACAAGTGAGATAAAGTACAAAAACAAAAAGAATCAAAGTTCAGGGACCGGAGAAATAGCATGGAGGTAGGGCATTTGCCTTGCATGCAGAAGGATGGTGGCTCAAATCCTAGCATCCCCTGAGCCTGCCAGGAGCCATTTCTGAGCATAGTGCCAAGAGTAACCCCTCAGCGCTGCCGAGTGTGACCCAAAAACAAGCAAAACAAACAAACAACAAAAAAAAGGATCAAAGTTCACTTGTTTCTAAAAATTAAGGTATGATTTTGGCTTATCTTTGTAAAAAAAGTAAAAAGTTCACTACTTCGAAACAGCCCATAAATTTCAAGGAATGTGTAGCACTTTGGGAATTATATTTTCAACCTATGTAAATGATGTTTAGCTATAATTATTTAAATTGAGAGTTTCTGTAAAATCTAGGGAAAGGTTTATTAGTTCAGGTGGCATTTTTCTGGAATGTGAGGGATATTTGCAAATACTGCATTGATAAAGAATTACGCAAAAATTTTTTAAACTGTATTCTTGTCCTTCCCTTGTGAAATATCTGTAGGTGTATATGCTTGGATTGGCATTAATTTTGTTCTTGGACGTTTTGAGCATATTGAAGATGGTAAGTATCATCTTTCCAAATAATGTGTCTAATGGGAATTAGGATTTTATTTTCAAATTAAGGACAGAAAAGGGGGCTAGAAAGATTGCACAGCAGGCAAGTGTTTACCTTGCACATGGTTGACCTAGGTTTGAACCTGGCATCTCATTATGGTTCCCCAAGCACCACCAGGAGTTATACCTGTGTGCGGAGCCAGGTGTAAAACTCCTGGGCATTGCCAGGGATAGCTCCCCACCATCCCCAAACCCCACAACAATAAAGCTAAGAATAGGAGCTAAATTTGTGACACAGCTCTGTATGTAGGAATAGAAAAGAGAAGCTGATGTTTCATAGAATTAGTTTGATTTTAATTGGGAAGACGAGGCTGATTTGCCTGATAATGCAGACCTGAAACCAAGATGAATCCTCGAAGCTCCTATTCACACAGAACTTAGTGGCCTTATTTTGAAGGGCTTCCTGACGCTCTGGCTTGCTTTGTGCTCTTGTTGCTGGTTTAGTTTATATGTGAATCCTCCTCAGGATTTCTGGTTGTTTTTTTGTAGATGACGAGGCCGTTGTAGAAGTTAACATCCCCGGTAGTGAAAGCAGCGAAGCTTTTGTCCGTAAAAGAACAGCTGGTATTCTCGACATGGGAGGCGTGTCGACTCAGATAGCATACGAAGTCCCCAAAACTGTAAGCTTTGCCTCCTCACAGCAGGTTATTATCTGTACAAATTCCTTCCGTTTGGTTTATTTTTCATTTAACATGTTTCCATCCATTTTGTTTTGTTTTCTGAGTCTGAACACATCTTTACTGAGCTTGCTGAGGTACCACCTTCTCAACCCAGGAGAAAGGAGACAGGAGGAAACCAAGGCAAACTCCACTAAACCGTTTGTTTGTTCCCTGAAGTCAGCTGGTTTGTTTCCTTAACTCAGAGTTTTCATTTGATATATGTCAGTCACTTGAGTTTTCGTTTATACTTTTGTTTTCACTCATTTTCTCAACAGATAATGTAAAAATCATTAGTATGTACTTTGCAGTTTTAATTAGGGAAAATTGGGTTAGAGCAATAGTACAGTGGGTAGAGAGCTTGCCTTGTGCACAACCAACCCAGGTTCAATTCCTTGCAACTCATATGGTCTCTTTAACACTGCTAGTGATCCCTGAGTGCAGAGCCATGAGTTGAGCCCTGGGCACTGCTGGGTGAGGCCCCCAAAAGAAGGGAGGGGAAGAAGAAGGGAGAGAAAAATGGAGGGAAATCAGGGAAGGAGAAGGGAAGAAGAAAGGTAAGTAGGAGGTTAGTTAGTTTTGTTATGGCTCAGGCAGCTGTCTTTTCTGGATAGGAACATTTGCATTCACTACTTTCACCTTTCTGGACCTTATTTTACCTTTCTTTTCTCTCTTTCCTTTCAGTGGGCCTAGTTACTGTCTATAGTTGCACAGAGGACTGGGTGATCTTGTACTTTTTTGTTTGTTTCCTGACTCCTATTCCTGAATTGCTACATACTTATTACTCTATTTCTGTTTATCTGAATTAAATTCTAAGCTTGGATTCCTATGCTTTGCAGATAGTAGGGATGTAGCATAGTATGGTGGCTACAAAACACCAGAGCTGGATAAGCCTAGGCTACACCATCATATTGTCCATACCAGGGAGACCTTACACAAGGCATTTACCTTCTTTGAGCTAGTTCTTCATCGCGGATGAAGATGAAAATGATGAAAATGCAGTGAAAATGAGGATCTCTAATGCAAGTTTACCATGTTTAAATTAGAAAATAAGCATGTTCTCAGGCACCTTGTGAGTTTTATTATATATATTGTTAAGCTTCTTCGAACATTTTATTTTCTCCGTCAAAAAGTAAAAAATATATATGGAAAGCAAGTTTGGGGAAAAAATGAGAATAAGAATTCATGGGGCCAGTGAGATAGCATGGACGTAAGGCATTTGCCTCGCATGCAGAAGGACGGTGGTTCGAATCCTGGCATCAAATATGGTCTCCCGAGCCTGCCAAGATCGATTTCTGAGCATAGAGTCAGGAGTAAACCCCAAAATCAAACAAAAAGAAGAAGAATTAAGAATTCATGAGGGGCAAGAGCGATAGCACAGTGGGTAGGGCATTTGCCTTGCATGCTGCTGATCCAGATTCAATGTCTGGCATTCCATATGGTTCCCCAAACCTACTAGGAATAATTTCTGAGCACAGAGCCTGAAATAATCCCTGAATGCTGCTATATGTGGTTCCCCCAAAAAAGAGTTCCATAATTCAAAAGAGTTGTCAGCATCCTGATTTATTTCTTTTCACTGCTTTTCTTTCTGTTTATAGTTAATAAAAATATGGTTGATATAATCTTACTGCTTAAATGGTTTAAAATCCTTACTGAATGACACATAAGCATGCTTCTCAGTTGGTTGCCATATTTAATTAGATGCTCCCTTGGTTAATTGCTCCCTTGGTTAATAGATTTGTTGACATCTAGTTGTTTTAATATTAAAGTACAAAGACCACTTTGTGATGGGATTTTTTTTCCCTATGTTTTTTGACTATTCCCACAGGATAGGCTTCTGTTATTAGATTTATTAGAGCATATTGCTAGCTTTCTTTTTCCAAATGTCTTCACATTATTAAAAAAATTTAGCTCATCAGTAATTGAAGTCAAAATTGTCAGATTGTATTAGAAAGGATGCTCAAAGGGGTCATTGTGGAATATAGAAGTAAACATTTTCTCTGAGATTAAAGCCTTTTTCGATCTTTTTAAATAGGAGGTAGTTGTTGATTCCATGTTACTAAAATATTGAACTAAACTAAATATTAAACTAAAATATTGAAACTAAAATAGTTTCTTTTATCTTTGTGTTTGCAGGAAGAAGTAGCTAAGAACCTATTAGCTGAATTTAACTTGGGCTGTGATGTCCACCAAACGGAGCATGTGTACCGAGTCTATGTGGCCACATTTCTTGGATTTGGTGGCAATGCTGCTCGTCAGAGATATGAAGACAGGTTGTTTGCCAACATGGTTCAGAAGAACAGGTACAACCCTTCCACTACATGGTCATTGCTTTCAAACCTAGATCTCTGATCAGATAAAGCATATACACACAAAAGAAGAGACCTCAAGTCAGCAGTGCATGTTGCCCTGATAGCTTTCATTTCCTTCCATGTAGGCATATGTTCCTGCCCTCAGCACTCTTCCTACCACTGAGAGCATTGGTCCCACTTGCTGGACGGCACAGAAAAGTCTCTGTCAGGGAGTAACATGCTAACCTTGGAGAATGCCATTCCAAATGGCAGAGACCTGGGCCATTTCACTGAGGTCCAGGAACTACATTGAGTGTGTTCATGCCCTAGAGGGTAAGAATAAGTTCTGTGATGTTCTGGTCAGGATAGAAAAACAGGCTGTGTGTCTGGGAACCATCACAAAGGCAGTTATTCAAAAGAAAGAAATTACCTAGAAGTGAGAGTTAGTAATGGCAAACATTGTTAGTTGTGAATTTTAAGAAAATTAATTTATAAAGAAATTTAATTCCGGGGCCAGAGTGATAGTAGGGCAGTTGCCTTGCACGCGGCCGACCCTGGATGGACCTGGGTTCAATCCCCAGCATCGCATATGTTCCCCCAAGCTAGCCAGGAGCGATTTCTGTGTGCAGAGCTAGGAGTAACTCCTGAACGCTACCAGGTGTGGCCCAAAAAACAAAAAACAACAACAAAAACAAAAAATTTTAGATTCCAGGGGCCGGAGAGATAAGAGGTAAGGCATTTGCCTTTCATGAAGAAAGTCGGTTGTTCAAATCCTGGCATCCCATATAGACCCCTGAGCCTGCCAGGAGTGATTTCTGAGCATAGAGCCAGGAGTAACCCCTGAATACTGCCAGGTATGACCCAAAAACCAAAAAAAAAATTTTTTTTTAGATTCCAAAAATATATAAAATAATGGGGTTAGAGATGGCTGACCCAATATGATCCCCAGCATACCTATGGTTCCTCAAGCCCTATACGAGTGATCCCTGAATACAAAGCCAGAAATAAGTCCTGAGAACTGCTGGGTATGGCCTGAAAAGAAACAACCAAACAGCAATAACAACAAAATACATATAAATATCTAAATTAAATAAAAGCAACACATTAAAGTTTATTTTGTAAGCTTAAGGATGTAGTAATTACTTATTTGAAATTTGAACTTCATAACAGAAAAATCTTTTAGATAAATATTAAAATCTGAAATGTGGAGTTATATAAGATATCCCACTACTGTGTTTTGTTTTAATGAAGCTATTTTGAAAAGAATTCTAACTCATAGATGTAAATAATCACATCTTTCCTTGCTCATTATTCACTGAATTTTAATTATAATTAATTATATTCAATATAATTATATAAGTACATATATAATATCTATTTAATTATAATGAATTTTTAGAAGCCTGAACTTTAACAAAGAACAGTCATAGTCATCAACACATTTTCTAGAAATTCACATATAAGTACAGAAAAAAACAATCTTTTTCTCTTCTCCAGATATTTATTGAATTGTATTAGATAAGAGACTGGTAGTCTTCTACTTTTTTTGTTTGTTTTTTGGGTCACACCCAGCAGTGCTCAGGAGTCACTCCTGGCTCCACGCTCAGAAATCGCTCCTGGCAGGCTCAGGGGACCACATGGGATGCCAGGATTTGAACCACCGTCCTTCTTCATGAAAGGCAAATGCCTTACCTCCATGCTAACTCTCTGGCCCCCATCTCCTACTTTTTTGCAAAATGATAGATAGCCATTTTGGTATAATTATTCTTTATTATGGCTTAAAGTAGAAATATTTTATTAATGAATCTGAATAAATGTTGAAGAAAAATCTGGGATTTTTTTAAATTAACTTTAATTTTTTTTTTTTGTGGTACCAGGCCTTCCCCACCAAAAAAACAAGTTTAAGTTTCCTCCCATTGAACCACATCACTCATTTCCGCTACCTTTTATAATATCAGAAATTGTATAATAAGTTCTATGAGACATAATTTTATTTAAAGGACAACTAAAATTGTAGTTTGAGGTATATATTTGATTAGTTTTGTACTTTTATTTCTTTTCTTTTTTTTTGTAAAGCAAAGTAGTTTTTATTGAATGAAACTTAGAAGATGTGAGACAGTGGGGCCATGGTAGTGTACCATGCTTGCAACCCCCCCTCCCCCGGGGGGAAGTGGAGGTCACTAGTTATTTCATGGGTCTTTGCGAGCCGAGCCGATCTTTCCTAAAATAAAACTTCAAGAGGTTAAAAAGAATGCTCAGGACAACTTTTTTGCTGATCAAGAGCAAGTTTATTACTAGCAGTGCTGGTTTTATAGTTTCTTTTTGAAGGGAAGGACCCAACAACCATCAATCATCAGACAAGCATAAGTTCTAACCAATTAAGAGAGAAAAAGGGGGTTACACACTCCAGCTCTTGGCGGGCTTTGCATATCTTAGGGCCAAATGCAGGAAACGGGTAGAGGTAGGGGCAGGAGCATAAGGCTTATCTCTAAAGAATGTCTCATTTTTCTAACTGTACAGGCAGAGCTCTGTTTTCTGCCAGACAGGATCTTAGTAACATTTTAAAGCAAATTCTATTACAAAGGGAACATGTATTGAGTTGAAGGCTGCTTATCAATCTTCAGGCTGACCTCAACAAATTCTTGCAGCAATTAATAAATGTCTTTGTTTTAGCAATTAATGAATGTCCTTGTAAAAACAAGTTCCCCCAGGCCAGGTGGTCA
>PVKC010025859.1:0-16323 GCA_004027635.1 Crocidura indochinensis | reverse complement strand
TTTGCTTGGATAATTTTCCTCCAGCCTTTTACTTTGAGTCTATGTTTGTTCTGACTATTCAGGTGTGTTTCTTGTAGACAGCAAAAAGTTGGATTGAGTTTTTTGATCCATTTAGCTACTCTGTGTCTCTTAACTGGTGCATTTAGTCCATTGACATTGAGAGAAAGAATTGTCCTAGGATTTGATGCCATCTTTATATTGAAATTTGGTGTGTCTTTTGGTTAGTCTTGTCTTACATTAGTTCTTTCCGTTTTTCTCCTAAGCGTGGGTTTGAGTCTGTAAAGTTTCTTAGCTGTTTTTTGTCTTGAAACCATGTATTTTTCCGTCGAACTGGAAAGTGAGTTTTGCTGGGTACAGTATTCTAGGTGAAGCATTCATTTCATTCAGTCTTTCCACAATATCCCACCACTGTTTTCTGGCCTTGAGTGTTTCTGGTGACAGGTCTGCTGTAAATCTCAAGGATGCTCCCTTGAATGTAATTTCCTTTTTTGATCTTGCTGTTTGCAGAATTATGTCTCTATCTGTGGGATTCGTCATTGTGGCTAGGATGTGTCTTGGGGTATTTTTTCTGGGGTTTCTTTTGGTTTGTACTCTTCGGGCATGCAAGATTTGATCACATATATTCTTTATTTCTGGAAGTTTCTCTTGAATGGTGTTCTTGACCATTGATTTTTCCTGGAAATTTTCTTCCTGTGTCTCTGGGACTCCAATGATCCTTAAGTTGTTTCTGTTGATCTTATCATAGACTTCTATTTTCATCTGTTCCCATTCTTTGCCTATATTTTCCATTGTCTGTTCATTTGTTTTAAGTTTTTTTTTTCCAATCTCTCCCGCTGCATGGAGTTGTTATTTATCTCATCTTCCACAGCACCAATTCTATTCTCAGCTTCTTCTACCCTGGTGTTGAGATCATTTATTTTACCATTCAATTCATTTACTGTGTTTTTCAGGTCTGTTAGTTGACATGTTATTTCAGTTTGAAGTTTTGTGATTCGTGTCAACATATTTTCTTGGTTCTTATTAATATTCTGCTCAACTCGGTCCATGGTTTCTTTGAGTTCTTTGAGCATCTTCCATATTGTTTTTCTAAAGTCCTTATCTGAGGGATTGATTAGTTCGTTGGTCATTATCTGGTCATCAGAATTGTCTTCTTTGTTCTCTATGTCTGACGCTGGCCTGCGTTGTTTCCCCATTGTCACACTAGAATTGTGTGTTTTTCTACGTGTTGCAGTGGTATTCATTGGGTAGATGATGTGCACAGCCGGACACCTCTGGTTCTAGCCTTTTTGGGTGTGTTGATTAGCCTACAAGTGAGTGGAGTCTTCCGTGAATGAGGCCTCTGAGAGGATCAAATCTTGGGCCTAGGCTTACAGCAGAGAAGACAATCTAGAGAGAAATGCTGGGTTTCTGTGGTCCAGCACAGTCCTTTGTGTGTTTTTTTCTCTTCTTGTTGCATTGATGTGCTATCCTTAGAAAGAACGCACGGCCATGTTGCTCTTCTGCAGCCTATTATTAGCCCACTCCCATGAGGTCTGGATGTCAGCAGAGGACAAAGAAACACAAAGAAAAGACAAGACTTACAGTTCTTAGCAGACAACCCTACTGGCCAGGCATGGATACGGAGAAATCCCCAGGCTGAAGTTACAATCAGCGGACCTTGCTTTGTGAAAGCTGGTTTTCAGTCTAATGAGGTATTCCTGGGTGTTTCGCCCTAGGCTAGACCTCTGGGAGAGCAAGTCTTTTTCGGACCAGTTGGTCCACTCCCAGGAGGTCCGGAGGTCAGCAGAGGACAAGGAAACACAAAGAAAAGACAAGACTTACAGTTCTTAGCAGTCAACCCTACTGGGCAGGCATGGATACCGCCTTTTTTTAAGGATATAGTAGGGGACTATTCTGTTTGTTATAAAAACTTGGGCATTGAATAGCTAAGACTATAGGTACTGGGCACCTGTATAAAAAGACTGCTATGACTAATGTACTTGGTCATTTTCTTGGAGGAATGAGGATTATTTAGACCTAGCAAAAGCCAAGAAAAGTACAGTTTCTCAGTCCCTTATCAGGAATCCATTTACTGGAGAGTGGAATAGCCAGAGAGAAGACAATATCTCCTCTTTATATCAAGAGTCATTCTTAGTGGTACAGTATTCTGTTGGGAAGGAGACAATTATAAAATCTGATCACTATAGAAGGCTAATTCAGGCCCAGAAAGGTTGTAGGCTGTATCTGGACATCATTTAATCCCTAATGTAAGATGTTCCACCGTAGCAGTTTCAAATGTGCTATATGTTATTCATTATTCTATTTATACATAATAGGAAAATGGAGCTATGAATCAACTAGTGTAAAGTTTTATGAAATTTCAAGTTAGGTAAGGTAAGGGAATGTTTTACTATCACTTAACTTTGGGTTTGGGCAGGATTATCAAGGTGCAATTTGAACCACATTAGGTCTTGTACTTTGAGTTCTATACTTTCAATATTATAATTTTACAATACCCAAGAATTAGACTTTAAATTAATTCCATATTAGATTAAAGTCTATTTCATAAACTCCACTTGAAAAAAAAAACCCTGATTCCATATTTAGATTACATTGAGATGGAGTCAACAATAAGGACTTATTAAAATATCAAAGGTGCAAATGACCAATTGGCTTTCTAATTTGCAAGCCTGGGAAATTTACTATTTGTCTCTGTTTCTAGGAGATAACAATATATTTTTTTCACACTCAAACAATTAGGTGTATGAAATTTGAATTTGTCACTCGTGATCCCCCAGTGGAAAACACCAATTGCCATTGAATCCAGTACAAAGGACACTGAATCCTTAGATTATAGGGGAGATAAGGAATAAGGACTACCTCTTAGGCAGAAGGAAGATGTTTGTTTTGCCCAAGAGTTGATTATACTGGCCTCAATTCTTCAAAAATGGAAGTTACTGGCAGATTTTCCTGTGGAATATAGTTAATTTGTCTGGAGGATGCTCTTTTTTTAACCCCACTGGCACATTTATTTATTTATTTATTTATTTATTTATTTATTTATTTATTTTTCGCAGTAGGCAGCAGAAGATGCTTCTTCTGAGATCCAGAGGTTTTTTTTTTCTTCTTTTTTTTAAATTTTTTTTTGTTTGTTTTTTTGTTTTTTTGGGTCACACCTGGCAGTGCTCAGGGGTTACTCCTGGCTCCAAGCTCAGAAATTGCTCCTGGCAGGCACGGGGGGACCATATGGGGCACTGGGATTCGAACCGATGACCTTTTGCATGAAAGGTAAATGCCTTACCTCCATGCTATCTCCCGGGCCCCTTTTTTTCCTTCTTAAGGTTCCTTCAGTTTTCAGGGAAGATTCTGAAATATTGGTGGAGGCGGGCCAAACTCATAACTAAACTGAGATCAATCTCAGAAGTAAATTAAATCTGGATCTAATTATTCTGAATGGCTTCCTCTTGATTAAAATTCTCCTTTGGCTCAGACTTACCATATGCAGAATGTCTTTCCTCTTTCTGTTTTAAAGATTGCTCTATGGAGGAGAGGTAGAGAAACAGAAATCTTCCCATAGTACCAGCAGACTCTGTGAAAAAGTAACTCTTGTAGAACACAGTTCAGAAATCATATATTGCATTCAAGGAGATTTCTGGTAAATGGGGTGGCCTGGAACTAAAGAGAGTATAGCTTTGGTGTCTTATACACCAAAATATGTCTTGTCTTCTACAACTTGGCTCTATGACTTATCCATGATACTTGAGTAGAGAGTATTCTTCCTGATTTACAATTTCTCAACATATATAAGAGGGACAATAATGCCTACTTGGCATGGAAATATATATATATTATATATATATTAAAGATGTGCTACATTTCTTGGCATGGAGTATATGTATTTAAGGGTGGTGCTATTTTTAAAAGAATATCACTTAAAGTGCCAAATTACATTAGCTTAATATGGTAAAGTAATTGAATTCTTAATTCCTCTTTCAAATTTTCTTTATAGGGCAATCTAAGACTTTATTTATTAAAGTAAAATCAATCATTAAGATCACTATCGAATATATTTGCCTCCCCAAACCTCTAAGATCCTTGCTGGTCATGTTGCATTGTCATTGTGCAGCAGGATTAATGGAAATTTATATTTAATACCTACCACTTTGCCTGACAAGTGACAGATACAATTTGAGTTGTGGCTATGATTATTATTGCACAACTTACCTCTTAGAGTACCAAGTTATATCAATTGTGTAAAGTATTAGTAATATGCATTGATATTCTACCTTCTTAAAATATACTAAGTGCAATTAAAATTCTTTCTTGATACTAAAATACTATTTATTTATACTATAAATATATATTTTTCAAGCTGGCACACTGTAATTTTTCATGGTCAAATACTGTTATCACTGGAGAATGATATAGAACCCAGGTAAGCTCAAGTGAGGAGGATAAAAAGAAAGGAAAGGTTATTGAGAAAATTTGTCTTTATGATTTCTTTTTTATGTGTTTCTTTGTGAGTCACATCTGGCTTTTCCCAGGCTTTTAGTCCTTAGTGTGCACCTAGAAGTTCACAGGGGACCATTTGTGTCTTATGGGGCTCGATCCTAGGTCCACCGCATGCAAGGTCTTACCTATTATACTCACTCTGATATATATCAAGTATATGATTTAAATTATCTTTTATCACTGTGGCATTTTACTTTTCTATAGTTGCTTTATAGGATGGTAATGTTGAATCATATGTAGATGATATTGTGTATTTTTTTGGGGGGGGCGGTATTTTTTGGGACACACCTGGAAATGTTCAAGGAGTACATCTAATTCTGTACTCAGAAATAACTTCTTGTTGTGTTTGGATAATCATATGGGATGCCAGGGATCTATCCTGGGTCAGTAGAGTGCAAGGCAAGTGTCCTACTCACTGTATTATTGTTCTGGGCCCCTGTGGAGTTTTTGTCATTTTTGTCTTCTACCTGACAGTGCTCAAAGTTTATGCCTGGTTTTGTAAAAGAGCTCAGAAATAATTCCTTATGGTATGCAGGGGACTATATAGAATGCCAAGGATAGAACCTAAGCAGTTTCCTTACTTCCTATATTATCAATCCAGCTCTTAAAGATTAATGTACTGATTTGGTCTCTTTATATGCTTAGAATCTATTAGCATTCCTCTAGAATATCTATGAGCTTGTTTCTAGTGTTGGCTTTTATTTTATTGAAATGGGGAGAAAATATATGAAGAGGTGCTTGCAAAAAATAAAATAAAACCAGAAGAAATGAAGGACAAGTACATTGAGTGATAGTAATTATATTTTCTTGGAGGTTAACTGGGAATCATTGATGGTGCTTATTGTATTTTATTTTTGTGAAGGTCTGATTTGCTCAAAATGATTTTGAAGAAATAGTTTTTAAGGAAACTATATTTTAATAAAATATAAAATGGAATTGGCTTTTTTTGTAAACTGTTTTTTTTATATTGGTTTTTGGGTCACACCTGGTAGCGCTCAGGGATTACTCCTGGCTCTACACTCAGAAATTGCTCCTGGCATGCTTGGGGGGCATATGGGATACTGGGATTTGAACCACTGTCCTTCTGCATGCAAAGAAAGCACCCTACCTCCATCTCTATCTCTCCAGCCCTGTAAATGTGTTTTTGATTTTGGTTTATAGTTCAGAGCCTAATGAAAAATAGATTCTCTCATACTTCTTTTTTTTTTTTTTTTTTTTTTTTTGGTTTTTGGGTCACACCCGGGCAGTACTCAGGGGTTACTCCTGGCTCCATGCTCAGAAATTGCTCCTGGCAGGCACGGGGGACCATATGGGGCACCAGGATTCGAACCAATGACCTTTTGCATGAAAGGCAAACGCCTTACCTCCATGCTATCTCCTGGGCCCCCATACTTCTTTTTTTATAAAGAAGTTACACTGATTTACATATGTGACAGTATATATTCAATTTTAGAATACATCCCTTTCTAAGTATTTTAATGGGAATAACTTTCACAAAAGAAAATTGGTATTAATATAATGTTTTGGACCAAAGAGAGTACAGAGGTTAAAGTACTTACCTTACATATGACAAAACCTAGTTCATTCCCCAGCACTATATATTTGTTCTCTATGTACCACCAAAAATTATCTCTGAGCAGAGATAAGAGTAAGCCCAAGTACCTTCACATATGGCCTGAAAAATAAACCAAACAACCTGTTGTTTTATAAGATACTATACGTACCATAATCAGAATAGGTATATGCTGAGAAGTGACATGCATGAAATGCATATATATTAAGAAAACCCAATGAGTACTGTGATCCAAGGATCAGAACACTTTACTAATACTGCTACAGCCACTTTTTAGCATCCACAAAACACTGGAAATTTAATGGTTTGAAGGGAATAGCTTCATTGACTGCACACTGCAGCAGAATACTAAAGCACGAAGGCAGAACTCTATTTTTATTTTATTTTATTTTATTTTATTTTATTTTATTTTATTTTATTGGCCTCCCAAATGGTGCTATGGGCTTAAGGGCCCATATGCATCTTAACACATTTTATTTCTCTAATCTCAGAACTGTTGTAATTGCATCCAGATTCTAACTTTAGAGAAATCTGGGGGAAATCAATTAATATACATCATACATGTCATTATACTATAAACAGAGGGTAATTTCCTCAATTTAATTAAGTATCTACTAATAAACCATAGTAACATTGTGCATAAAGGTAACAAATGAAAAGCCTTTCCATTACCAGTAGGAAAGCAAGAATGTTGTATTCACCACTCTCTTTCAAAACTGAGAAGTCTTTGCTAATGTAATAAGGAAAGCACAAGAAAGAAAAAGTAAACATATTTTCAGGGGTAGGGTCTCCTTGTATTTAGGCCAAGGTTTTTCTTTCCATTTCCCTCATATTTTGGTGGGCCTATACAAACAATATTTGCCACTCTAATACCGTTTTTACTATGCTCCCTTGACTCTAATCCTTAAGAAAAACAACCCACTGAAACTTTTGAGGTTAACTTAAACTAATATGCATGTGCATGGAAATATGAAAATGTACTTTGCCTTCAATGTTTAAGGAGTTACATAAGTCTTATGTCTTTAGATTATACTGTGTGCTGCTAAGAAATCTTATAATGTACTACAATCTGGGTATTTGAGGGACAAAGTAATTGTACATGGGTTCTGTTTTGTTTTTCTTAATGTTCTTTGGCTGAAAGTTCAAGGCTGGGATATCATCGATGGGACTACTGAAAATTCTGTTTATGGGTGATTGTACTTCCACTGTAACTTTATGTTGTCCTCTTTCTTTGCATCTTTGTTCTCATAATTAAAAATAAAATTATAAAAACATATTGAAAGCATATAGACATTGAAATAAAGAGCATAATACAATTTAAATTAGCATACTTCAAAATGAAATACTTTTATATAGAGATACAAAATATGTAGGACATATATTTAAGAGAATTACAAAACTGCTTAGGTGGTATTCTATGTTCATGGATAGGAACATTTAACATTATTAAAATGCTATTTCTTCTCAATATGATCTATAGATTCAATAAAATTTCAGCAAAATAAATATTTATTATTTTATAAGTATTGGCTAGTTGAATCTAAATTATTTATTAATAAGTCTCAGAATAATTAATACAACATTGAAAGAGAATAAAAAGGAATGGAGAACTGGTGCTCCCTGGCTTCAGAATTTACTAGAAATTTACCATAATCAAGCAATGCGATTTTGGTGAAAGGATAGACAAAGAGACAGTACAATATATTAGGTCTAGAAATAGATCCTGAAAAATAAGTTCCATTTATTGTAGGACAAGGACAAAGATGATATAAAGGTGTGGCAAATGATATATATTTCTAGTTAATGGAACTCTTGAAAGGATATGGAGTATGATAAACCAATTCTTAGCCAAGTGCTCTGAATAATTATAATATTTTATCACTAAGACAAATCACAAGAAATTGTACATCTGACGGTGGTGCACACACATTTCTTGACTATTGTGTTTACACCCTCCTGGTTTAGAGGCCTATGGACTTGTGGTGCTGAAGATTACAGGCAGCTAAAGATCAGTTGCAAACAGAAACGCTTCTAGAATTCACACAGTTTATGTGGCACCATGAGGATCTAACTCATGATCTCACACTTATTTTATTCATTGAGTCATCTCTTGGCTCTTCTTTGGACAGTTCAGATACTAGATTTCTTTTGTTGTTCAATTAATTTAGTAAAGGTTTTTGCCTCATTTTAAAATTCTTTTGACTTAGACTTTTTAGTACTATGTTGTTACCCTTTATGTTCTGAATAAAAATGAACAAATCATGGGAATTGCAATTTAACAGACTTTATAATAGTTGGAAAAAATTCATTAATTCAACCAGAAAATATTTGTAGTACATTACTGTATGCTGATCACAGTGATGAATGTGATGTACCTGGACTTGCCTGAGGGTTTACAGGGCTTTAGGATTAATAATAGATCAGAGCTGATAATGGATATTATTTGGTTCCTATATTGGATTTTTTTTATCTTCTCTCATTTTTTTAAAATTACACACCAAATGTGATAGATTAGAACCTTCTGGCTGATTAAACCTTAAAGTAAACAGAGGTCAAGTAATATTATTATCTTATAAAAAGGGGACTCCCATGTCCTGATATGACTGAGAACATAGTATTTAATTTCCTGTCAACTAAAAAGTATTGAGAAATCCACATAGGAAATATTTTGAGTCATTTTTCAGCTAAATTCACCACGTAGTGGGCATATATTGTTTACAGAAATAAAATTTTAAAATAAGAAAAAAATGGCAGCATTTATTTATTATATTTTCTAATATTTTTTAAAAAAATAATAATATTCCTGGCACAGAAATTTGCCCCTTTAGTATCAGACACTGTGTATAAATTAGATAATTGTTCTTTAATATTGGTAAATATCTTTACCTTTCTAATCAATTACAATTTCTTCTTATTATTTTAAAGCTTCTTATTGTATACTTTATTTTTAATAACAACAATGTACCTCAAAGATTCTTATACTTATTATTTTATTAAATATTCAAGTGAAATGAATTAAGCTTTCATTCTACACAATAGAGTTCTAATTTGTGTCTTCACATAAAGGGAGTAACAACTTTTTAATGAATTCATGTTATTGGCATTTGTTTCTGTCCTGTTCATGAATTCTTTCCAATTGTTGGCAGAGACCCTATTGATCCACTGGTATTTGTCCCCACAATATTATAGCAATTCCACATTGTGGGAAGGTATATAAAATTAGATAAAATTACCCTCATCTATTAATCAGAACATGAGGTGTCTAACTTTTATGTTGTTTCAGTTAAATGAATCTTTAAGTTAAAAAAATGTAATATAGGGGCCGGAGAGATAGCACAGTGGAAGGGCATTGCATGCAGCCAACCCAGGAGGGACTCTCGTTTGAATCCCAGCATCCCGTCTGGTCCCCTGAGCCTACCAGGAGTGACTTCTGAGCACAGAGCCAGGAGTAACTCCTGAGGGCCACTGCTATTGGGTGTGACCCTCAAAACAAAACAAAATAAACAATATATATATATATAATATAGTTTGGGGGGTTTTGGTGGATGGGGAAACAACTGGCTGTGCTCAGGGATCATTTCTAGTGATGCTTGGGTATCATACGGAATGCTAGGGATTGACTTTGTGTTGGCAGTATTCAAGGCAAGATCCCTGTTCCCCAAAATAAGCTTCCTAAATTGTAAAAAAAAAGTCACACATACTGAAAAATATACAAGCAATATATAAAAGTATGATAAACCATATATTATTTGAAATACCACAGATAACTTAATATTTTGGTCATCATTCTGCTAGATCTCTGCACTTTTATGTGCACACATGCACACTAACATTTATGAAATCATACTAAATGCTGGCACTTTTCTCCTTACTCATTTCCTCCTCTCTCATTTTTATTTTTATACAGCCAAAATATTAAAAGCATGACATGTGCTTTTCATCAGCACATCATCTGTTGATAGAGAGTCACATAAAATATACTCAAATGAAATGATTTTGTTATTATGGGCCCAATTTATATATAATTCTTCAAAACTTTCTCTTCTTTTTCAGTAATGACCAATATATTTTCTTTTTCTTTGCATCACAGAATCACTTAATGGCAGTAATATATGTTGAGAAAAGTATGGTGTAAATATCAGAGTGGAATAAGCCTAGATTATGTAGTCTACTACACATTCAGGCTATGTGGTATGATATTTGGGATTTAATGTATATGCAGTACATTGTTCATTTAAACATTATCAAATGATGCATTTCTATGTATGCAAGAGGCATAGTGTTTGAAGACAAAAAATATTAATCTAAAATAAAATGTATCTGTTAGTTCTAGTAGATAATTTTCTCTTGGGATCTGAGTTCAGATTAACCAGGCTATAGGGATTGTTTAGCTTGTTATTTTTACCCCCATGTGCACCAGTTGTATCATGTAGCATTGTTCCTTTTTGTATAGGCACATAAAAGTGGGGAAATCAGGGGCCGGAAAGATAGCACAGCAGTAGGGTGTTTGCTTTGCATGTGGCCTACCCAAGAGGAACCCAGTTCAATTCCAGGCATTTCATATGATCTCAAAACTTGCCAGGGGTGATTTCTGAGTGCAGAGCCAGTGACCCTTGATCACCGCTGGGCATGGCCCAAAAAACAATCAATCAATCATTCAATAAATAAAGTTTTAAAAAAATAAAATAGGGAAAACGTATATACAGTAGGAGGTTCTTATATAATAGGAATAGGAACGCATAAATTTTATATTGCAGAGGGCCTTTAACCCTGACCATTTGTCATAATGGCTTGACTTAAGCTTTAGTCGATTGAACATCAGCCATTCATCCCTGACTCTTGGATTCCATCTTTGGAGCCAGCATGATTTTCTGCACCAGCACCAGGGATTGAACTTTTACCTGGGAGGCCCTAATGCTGCCCTGGTACCGATCTTGCTCCAGGGTGATTTTATATGACTCTGATGACTTGGAAATAGCAATAACTTGTTTTCAGGGCAGGTTTCCCTCCATTGCCATTTACCAATGGGATGAAACCAAAGACTCCACGACAACCTAGCTTTGACATAGGATTTGTGCAAAAACCAAGATCTCTAATTACAGAAAACTGACTGTGACAACCATGATTGAGGAAAGCTTTTTCTGGGACCATAAATAAAGACTTTGGAGTTAGACAATTTTGTATGCACAGAGCTTGTAGTTGGTCCTATGGCAGAATGCTTCATGGGTAAGGACACCTTGTTTTTAGGCCAATGGTTTTTCCTTTCTATTTTCCCCAGTGTTTGCTGTGCCTACACAAACAAAACAAAACAAAAAAACCTGTCCTCCTTTTTTTATTTTTTAGATAGGAGCTCCTACCTTTTTCATAAAACCTTGGGACATGAATTACTTTGTTTTACCTCATATTTCTGTTTAAAACAGGTCAATCGCACCTTACATTGCTCTACTATTTTTCTCTGTCTCTTAAATTTTAGACTGTATATGAGACATTGTAAGCATATTATTAACTGCTGAATTTTTATTTCTCTAGCCATGTTGATCTTTTGTGTTACACAAATAACTTTCTTAAAATCTACTGCTCTATTTTCTGGTTTGTAAGTGCTAAAATTTTTAAAAGATAGTTCTAGAATAGCTGTTTTCTTCCTCTATACAATTTTAGACCAGATACTATTCTTCAAGTAAATACTACATGCCTTTAGCAATGCCTTTCCTCTTTGACTGAGAAGTCTTTTGTTTCCTTGATTTTGGGTCACACTCGGCAGCGTTCAGGGATTGCCCCTGGCACTGCATTCAGAAATCGCTCCTGGAAGGCATGGGGGATGCAGGGATTTGAACCACTAACCGTCCTGAATAAGCTGCTTGCAAGGCAAATACCCTACTGCTGTACTATCTCTCTGATCCCTGACTGAGAACTTTTAACTCTATAAGTTATAGTATTTTCTCCTCACTCTAATAATTTTTCTTTTTCTACATTTTGTTCTTTGTGCAAACTTGAATTTTATCTTGTATACAAACAGATCATTATTCAGTCATTGATTCATGTGTATTGTTATTCAAATAATGAAAACTGCTTTTCTTTTCTTTTGAATTCTGATATAAATTTCAGTTCCTTTTCTTATTCTAATTCTTGAATTTGTTTCTAAAACTCAGAGAAAACTATTATGAGTTTGCTTAGGTTCCTCTATCTGTACCCCCTAGATCAGAAATGCCCTGGGCTTTGAAAGCTCGAACAATAGTATAATTCACATCATAGCAAAACATTTAGCCTTTTTTTTTAATTCTCTCAAAGATCACATTTACTGCATATTGTCCTTTATTCAATTTTTTTTAATTTCTGTTTCTTTGACTAGTTTTCTAATTGTCCATAGTTGGTGATTATGTCCCATTTATTCATATACTCTTCATAACTTTAAATGAAAATCATAGTATTTTGGTAGTCTTGTTAAATATTTTCTATTTGCAAATCATTAAGCTTACATACTATGATAGGTTTTTTTCTTATTTATGTTTTCAATTTTGCTTTAACTTTTGGTTAGCTGAATTTGGTTATCAACCTGAAGTTCCTTCTTTTTTTCTTTGTTGAAATTATTGCATAGGTGTCCAGAGAAATTTTATTTTTAGAAAGCATCTCTTAGCCTTTTTCTTGAATGACAACTTAAGTGGGTTTTATGTTTGTGAGACACATTCATTTCTTCATATAATTTATAGCTGTTTCTCAATTGTCTTCTGTCATTGAATGCTGTATGGAGAAGATTGTCTTATTGCATCTTTTAACTTATTTTGATTTTACTTTTTGCTTACATGTCTGAAGAATTCTTCAGAAGCCTGTTATTCAAAAAATTCTTTAATGCATAGGTTATAAATTAAATATCCTGCACATTATTTTTAGTATGGTATTATTAATTTTAATACTTTTATTATAGAAATTTTTCCTTATATTTTATCTTTAATGAACATAAATATATTTTCTGTTTATTTTTGTTAGTTTATATTATCAGATCAACTTATAGCTGTCCCTTGCATTATTTATTAGAATGTGTACTTTTTGATGGCTTGAAAAAAAAAAGCTCTTTACATTTTTGAAGTAATTATTCCTTATATAACTAGACCTTGGTCTGGTGAATTAAGAGTAATTATAGTAAAACTTTCAAAAATCTTAAAGAAAAAATAAATTCTTTATAAATCCACAAATAATATAGATTACTTGGAGCATGATTAATGTCACTGGAAATGTATTGCTTTTCATATCTACTTTGATGTATATTTTTAAAGTTATTATTACATGCAAAATAATCACCTCAATGCCAATAATATTATTTTTAGAGCATCACAAAAAAGCTTATACAATACTAAGATCGATACAAAAAGCAAAATAGTAAGTTATTTTTGTGTGACTATCTGAAAATAAATGTTTATTTTACTCCTGTCTCCAAATTCACTCTATATACATTTTGAAAATTGCTATCTCTATCTTTTACAGATTCAGTATACATGTATACCCTCCTTACATATAGATATAAAATCTATTTATATTTTGTGCTTGTAGTGCACAAAATTCTTTAGGCTTAAAATAACCTAACGAATTGTGGCCAGATTATGTGGGAAGTTACATACTTGAGAAAAATATATAATATATATTTAGTGACTTTTTTATACTAAACCTAAAAGAAGTAGAAAAACAAGGATTAACCATATTATTAGTTGATTCCAACTTGAATAAATTATTTCAAAATCCCATCTACCCATATTTATGATGGATAATAGGATCCAGAATATCCAACAATAAAATATCATTTTGGAAACAAAGAACATCTTTTATTTTCTATAATAAAGTTTTAAAATCTTTGTCCAAAAAAGTTGTTGGAACTTTTGGTGTTGACATTGCAAAAGTCAGTATCTAAAGATTGGGTTAAAAATCTTTGACAGGGGCCGGAGTGGTGGCATAAGGGATAAGGCGTCTGCCTTGCCTGTGCTAGCCTAGGATGGACTGCAGTTTGATTCCCCACCCACCTGCGTCCCATTTGGTTCCATGAGCCAGGAGCAACTTCTGAGCACTTAGCCAGGATTAACCCTGACCATTACTGAGCGTGTCCCCAACACCCCCCAAAAAATCTTTGGCAAATTTGTTTTCCATTCTTTGCTTTTGACAAAGTTGAATAAAGATATAATCAAGGTGTCATCTTATAGATCATTGGAGTTATTTTTAAACTATATTATTAGTTACTTTCTGGCATTCCATTAAGTTAGTTCAAAGAATTATGAAATCACTATGACAAAACTTCTTCCATTTCCAATATCGTATTTTTATGGGAATTAGTTGTCACAGCTCATATATCTATTAAAGCAACAACTACACAAATTGGCAGAGTCACCAAATGAAGCTTTTTTTTTTTCCATTTTATTAATGAGTAAGAATTATTTGTGGATACTGGAACTAATTTTAAAATATCTTCTCCATCTTATTAGGAACTATATTTCCAGTAAACTTTAATTTTTAACAATTTTAATGAAATATGTAATAAAAGTAGAATGTATGATCAATCTTATTAGGATATTTTAAGATTAGAATATTATAGTTACAGAAAATAGAAAACATAGTCATCTCTTTTACAGAACAGGTTATAATGGAATAAAGAAACTATTAAGCATAAAATGTAATTCATTATAACAAAAATCCAGGGAAGCAATGAAAAATTTCTGACAGTTAAAGATGAGTTTGTTCTTTTATTTTTAAATGAATGTCATTTTTCATTGCTATGGTATTTAGATTCTAGTGGATATATTTAAAAGAGCAATGTAATAGCTTAAATGTCAATATTTATAATATACTGGAAACTGCGTGTTTATAATTATTATGTTTATGAGAAACATCTTAGATATCACCTAAACTAGACTAGTGACAAAGGCCACTTTTCTAAGCTATGTAGCAATCTTCTTAGTTTATATTTTCCAGTATGTAAAAGAAGATGCAATTTTGATTAACTTTATATGGTACAGCTGCTAAATGATAACAATTATCCTAGTATGAGAAAAAGCCCTCATACATGTTAGTTTTGATCTTTTTCTTTTTCAACTGCAGAAAATAGGTAGAGTTGACAAATCTGAAAAATTCCATCAGAAGTGAGAAGTTTAAACCATGTACTTCCTCTAAATTTTAGGTCTGAGAACCAGGATCATTTTAAATAAAGTGATATATTTTAAATGGGTGCATAAACACTTTTTGTTTATACTCCACATTAAAGCATCACAGAAGTGTGAAAAATTAAAAACTCCACTCTTCTTCCCAGAAAAACTGTATATTTTCCCAAGGTGCCTGAAAGTTACCGTACTTTTATGGAACAGACTGGGGTCCTCCTTGGAGCTTGGAAAAGCAAGAAGCAATTCCCCCATCATACTAAAATACATTGTAATCAAATTGTCAAAAATTAGAAGATAGAGATAATTTTGGAAGCAACAAGAGAGATACATTTCTTAAGGACACACTTGTCATAAGAATATTTGTATTTTTCAGCAGAAATATTGAAGACCAGAAGTTAGTAAGATACATATTATTAAAAGGTTTTAAAAAAAACAGCCAACCGGGGCTGGGCGGTGGCGCTGGAGGTAAAGTGCCTGCGCTAACCTAGGACAGACCGCGGTTCGATCCCCCGGTTCCCCATATAGTCCCCCGTGCCAGCCAGGAGCGACTTCTGAGCGAATAGCCAGGAGTAACCCCTGAGCGTCACCGGGTGCAGCCCAAAAACCAAAACAAACAAACAAACAAACAAACAAAACAGCCAACCAATCACCCACAAACAACAAAATAACCATTTTAATCTAGTAAAAGCATCCTTTCTCCTGAAAGGAAGATGAAGATATTTACAATTTAAGCATCACATGAATTGCCTCCAAGAAATACTAAAGGTAATTTTTCCAGTTGAAGTTCAAGGGTGTTAATTAGTAATATGATAATATATGATTATAAAGCTAACTGACAGAGTTAACCAGGTAAATTTAGAATGCTTTAATACTATCATAGGATATACAGATCTTTTTAAAGTTAGGATAAATGTTATGACAATAATATTAAAATAAATATATTTCGGTACTGTGCTAATTGATATATAGAAGAAAATATATAAATATTAACTTTCCCAAAATGTGAAAGGGCAAAAATGTTTAGAGATGTTTTGTCTGAAATTAAATTAGATTGTTGTCAGCAGCTAAGTTACATATGTAACTAAGAAGTATAGTGCAGTCAGGTATAAGTCCCATAAGTAT
>PVKC010025858.1:0-16331 GCA_004027635.1 Crocidura indochinensis | reverse complement strand
AAATCTAGGTCTTCTGCCCCACTGAGCATTTGTATTGCAACCAGTAGTTACTTTCTGGGAAGGAAGAAAACCTGCTGGGTCCCTTATCCCACTGGATACAGTTTTCAGGAGCAGCAAAAATACAGATGCTGATAAGAAAATAACTGTTACTTAGCTTCTTAAATGTGTCTTGACATTTTCTGATCTTCCCAGCAAGATATATATTTTGGTTATTACTGCCTTCAGTTTTTCTAAGGGAACCAGGTCTCAGAAAAGACCAACCAACAGATTAGCTCCCCACAATCTTTCAGCTAGGAACAGTGAATCCATAGGCAAACTTTGGCCTGGCTGGCTAGCTTCCAAGGCTGTGTGTTTCCTCCTACGCCAGGTTTGCTCCAAGTAAGTTCAAAGGTACTCCCAAAGTCTTCTTTCAGAGGTACACATGAATAGGGTACACTTTGCCCTTGTGTGTGTGTGTGTAAACATATATACATATAATATATATATGTACACACATACATATATTTATTTCCTGTGTTATATTCAGTTCTCTGTAAGAATCCAGGTGAACATATTGTTCGGTTTAATTATAGATTTACTGGTAAACTAGAATCATCAGATGAATGTGAAGACATTGGTATGGACAGATTTCTTCTAACTGAAAATGCTCCAGACAACATTTTATTTATATATTTCAATAATTTATATGGCGGATGGGCTTCATATATTTGTAATCATTGACATAGACCCTCCCTTTGTAAATTGTTAGGCAAGTCATCACCCCTCACATGCTTTGGAGGCCCTGAGCTATCTTGCTGGTGATGGTGATGTCAGGTCTGGAATCTACTCTTGAGGCTGTCTGTAGGCTGTTTATCACCATTAGCCGTCATTATTTTAAATGAGTACCCACCCACCTGATATTCTGTAACCACATGTTTCCAAAGCTGCTCTGGAGATAACATCTTGTAGAACACCCCTTTATTTTACTTCTTTTCTATTCTTCTTTTTAAAAAAATTATTCACAAATGTTTCATGACTGAAGAAGCCCAGGATGTATGAGGGAAAGCGTCCAAATGAGAGACTCAAAAACCTCGGGGTTGTGAGATTCAGAACAATTTAGAAGCAAGTGTTAGTCCTGAAACTGAAGCTTTGAAACAAAACCTCACCGTGTGTTTAACATACATTAGTTTGTAAATATGGAGTCCCACTAATTGCATTTGTAGCTCACAGCAAAATACCTGTTATGTCTTGTTACTTTGAGGGAGAAAAAAAAAAAAAAACCCTGAGAGAATTATAGGTGCATGTGCTTTTAAAAATCAGAATGCAGAGAACAGTGTGGTATAAATTCTCTAATTAGGGGCCCTTTTCTGGGGAGGCAATTAATAAGTTTTTCTGTTACTGTGATACTGAATTCAGGGTGTCACTTTGGGCACAGTAGCTAGCTCATTTTGTAAAGCCATGAATATGTTTCCATTGCGGTTGTCTTCTCTCCCCTAGGGAGAGAAGAGGAGGGTATATGTGACAGAAAAAAAATAGTCTTATCTTTTTCAGACTATTATTTTTTTATTCTATTACTTTCTCTTTCAGTATGATTCAAAGTTTTTTTTTTGGTTTGGGGGCACACCTGGCAGAGTTTAGGGGTTACTGCTGGCTCTGCACTCAGAAATCATTTCTGGCAAGCTCAGGGAACCATATAGATGGCAAGATTAGAACCAGGATCCTCCCTGTGTTGGCTGCATGTAAGGCAAATGCCTTACCGCTGTGCCATCGTTCTGGCCCCATGATTCAAAGTTTTGTGTGTTCCTAGGAATACTTACGTTGATTAAGGCCTATTGTGTTTCCAAAGGGAGTAACCCAGTTTTATGACAGAAAAATAGTCTTCCAATTATGTGGTAAATTTTTTCATTTTTCCCTCAATGAAATATGCTTTCCTCCCTAAAGTGAACTGTATTTAATTATGTAGAGTGAGTCTTTTATGAAACTATTTTAAAAACAATGATCACACAACTGATAATAACAGTGTGATTTTGAGCTTTGACAACTTGAATATTTTTTTAAATTCTTATTTTATTAAAACCATTGTGTTCTATAAAGAACTTCATAGTTGAATTGCAGATATACAGTGAATCAGGTCAAGTGTCAACCTCCCTTTACCAGAGGACCCAGAGTGCATTCTGTACCACCACCTGTTGCCCCCTGGCCTGCCAGTATAATAGGCCCATTTAAGTTTAGATCAACAACTTGAACTTTGACAAGTTACTGTGGTGAAGAGTTGAAAGGGTGGGGAAAGATGAGGTAGATTAAAGTAACATAAAAATGGTTGTGGAGGATCTTTGGCATTTTCTTAGTGGTAAAGTATAGTATCTTGGTATACCATGAGCATTAATATTAGCACTATTGTAACTATATTACCTCAAATGCAATTTTTTAGGTTTTTCTTGGTTTTTTTGTTTTATTTTTTATTTGAATTCATACACAATAGTTCTCAGTGGTTACTCTTTCCTTACTGTACTCAGGAATCATTCCTTTGCTATGTTTGGGAGGCCATATGGAGCTCTGGTGGTTCAAATCTCAGTTTATATCCATGTAATAGAAATACCTTACCTTTGTACTATTTTTTTTTTTTTTGGTTTTTGGGCCACACCCAGTGATGCTCAGGGGTTACTCCTGGCTACGCACTCAGAAGTCGCTCCTGGCAGGCACGGGGGACCATATGGGAACCAGGGGATTGAACCGTGGTCCGTCCTAGGCAAGGCAGCAGGCACCTTACCTCCTGCGCCACCTCCCGGCTCCCATGGTGCCATATTTTTTCTACTATCTTACTTAGAAAATCAAAGTGTCCACATTTTATCCTCCAGGGTTGATACCAACAGTTGACTGAGGTCTACATTTAGTTGTAATTTCTTGAGAGCTATATCAATTTTATTTTGCCTTATGCATTATCTTTAATAGACTTTGAGTTGTTTTCCAAGTTATAAAATCTTGGTATGCTTGTGAATTCTTATGATCATTGGACAAAATTCAAAATAGTTTTTTCTATAAGAATGACTATTTGGGGCCCGGGAGATAGCATGGAGGTAAGGCGCTTGCCTTTCATGCAAAAGGTCATCGGTTCGAATCCCGGTGCCCCATATGGTCCCCCATGCCTGCCAGGAGCAATTTCTGAGCATGGAGCCAGGAGTAACCCCTGAGCACTGCTGGGTGTGACCCAAAAACCACAAAAAATAAATAAATTAATTAAAAAAAGAATGACTATTTATTGCACTGAGGTCTTGGGGGAAATAGACCCACTTTTAAACAGTCTGTTTTCTTTCTGTTTGGAATACCTATTGGGGAGAAGTGCAGAATTCAAAATCACCCTTAGGAAGAGGATTCTGGAGTTCACATCCCTTGTTAGGGTAGCAACATCCCTTGTAGGTTAGCAACCTAGTGAGCCTCACTCACCTTCCATTTGCTAAGTAAGATTTTCTGTGCTCTTATCTGATCAGAATTCCCAAGTCAGGAAGATCTCCAAATCTGCTGGGGGGAAGGGTAAATCAGAAGGAATACAAATACTGTTTTTCAGTTTTTGTGAGAGGAATGATGGGAAGAAGGAATTTACATAGGGACTAAAAGTATCTTTCCCTTAAAAAAGGAAATCTGATCGGGCCAGAGAGAAATAGCATGGAGGTAAGGCGTTTGCCTTGTATGTAGAAGGATGATGATTCAAATCCCAGCATCTCATATGGTGCCCCCAGCCCGCCAGGAGCAATTTCTCAGTGTAGAGTCAGGAGTAAACCCTGAGCACTGTCAGCTGTGACCCAAAAACCACCCCCCCCACAAAAAAAAGGGGAAATTTGAGGGCTGGAGAGAGTTCAATGGACTGAGTGCATGCTTTGCATGTGGGGGGTCTGAGCTAAATCCCTGGCACTATGTGGTTCTCATTGCACTGATGCGAGTGACTCATCTAACTGTGGTCCCCAAAACAAAAGAGAAAAAAAAAAGGAACAACCTACTGAAGCTACAGTGATAAGTATTTTTTATTGTGAGCTGGTTTTTATGCACATGATTTCTCTATTTCCTCTAATCTAATTACTTATAGCAGGGTTTCACATATGAATCTCACAGTAATTTCTTGGAAGGAGATACAGACACCAGCCTAGTGTTGAGAAACAAAGCATGCTGGAATTGATTGTCTCTTTAACACCCTATCTTGCCCGTTCTCCTGTTGTCCACGGCAAGTGGGGCTGTGACAAGATAAAGCTAGTTCTGTAGGCAGCTGCCAGGGAAGAAGGAAATGGTTAATAACTTTTTTTTTAAAGCTGTTTGAACTAGTTAATTGTTGAGTTATATCATCAAGTGCATTCTCTCCTTTCTGCTGCCGCTCTAAGGAAAAACTGGAAATGAATTGCATACCTGTCATGTATACACTTGTCTCTAGCCTGCTTCTGTGTATAGACTAAAAGTGAAATGCACTTACAGCTGTTACTTGTAGGATTTTTATAGATTTTCTAGAAAATATGGCCAGGATACAGCTAAGATCTGATTTTTCAGTTCCTAATAGTGATTTAAGCAATCATTTTCTTTGCAAGTCTACTTCATCAAAACCTAATATAGCTATCTATTTGTTTGTCTTTTATCAAGCCTGCACCTAGAATATTGCAATAGAATATGCCCCATACCCCCTGGCATTGTAGGTAGTCTGAGACTTTTTTTTTTTTCCCAAGAATAGTTTAAGGGGGAAAACCCAGCTCTGGTTGTGTTTCTCAATTACAGGATGTACTTTATAAGAAAAGATAAAACATTTTCCCCCTCTTTCCTGAGCATTGTGTTTTGAAGCCAAATTATGACTCTTGCTGTGTCTGTCTTCTGAGCTCATTTATCTTATAAAATGTCAACACCTAATTATTTTTCTGTTGAATTAATTGCTTCAAGTCTAATATTACTTAGTTAACAGTCTTCGTGTAATTTTATGTTTTCCAGGGATATCAGTATGAACAACATTACTCAGTTACCAGAAAATGCATTCAAGAACTTCCCTTTTTTAGAAGAGCTGTAAGTATGATTTTAAGAACTGCTTCTTTTTGGTTACTACTTGTTTTTCCCTGTTGTTTTTGGAGCCTCTTACAACAGAGACAGTCCAGTGTTTCTTAGGAAAGATAATTTACTTTCAGTGGACTTTGAGCAGGGGAAATCATGTTTGGTGTGGGGGGAGACAAAGTTAAACAGACTTGATTTTTTTTAAAGCAGTGTAGTTGCTGATGGTATTTTGGAAAGTCAGAACCAAAAAGCCCTTTCCATAGGACTTTTTACTAACAATTATTATAGCCACAAATGCTGCAGTGACACAAGTTAATTATAGTGTTGTTTCATGATAACAAGGCTGCTGTATAATTACCATTGTTGCCAAAGATGTTGTATTATGGGCATCATAAGCATAAAACTGAATGCAAGTTATGTCAGGGTCATGAGCCTGCAGACAATACGTACTGATCCCAGTGTCAGGAAGACTAGATCTTTATAGATATTTCTGGGTAACTTTTTGGCTTGGAGCAAAGGCACAGACTATCATCCTAGTCTCTTAATAAGAACTTGTCAACTGTATTTTACATTTCCAATTTAACAGTTTTCATCAAGAAAAACTTCTTTCTACTTCTGTGTGCATTTGTAGCTATTTGGGCCACATCCAGTTGTGCTCAGGGCCTACTTCTGACTCTGTGATCAGGAGTCCCTCCTAGCAGATTTAGGGAACCATACATAGTGCTGAGGATCAAATCTGGGTTGGTTTGATTGTGTGCAAAAGCACTTTATCCACAGTACTCTCTGGCTTTCTTTCTAGTCTTTATTTTTCCTTTGTTTTCCTCTTCATACTTTTTCAAAATATTTCATAATCAAAACAGAGACATTTGCGGGTGGGGGGGAGGGGACGGCAAAACAAAAAACAAAAAAAAACACAAAAAACAAAGACATTTTAGGATCAGAGAGATAGCTCAATGGCTGGTGTACATGCTTTTCGGACAGGAACCCAGGGTTCATTTCTATAACTGTATTATCTCTGAGTATATCCTGGAGTGTCTCTGGCCACCACTGGCAAAGAACACTTAGTCCAGAGCTAGAGGAGTAGTAGTAACCCCCAGCACCACAGGAGTGTCCAACAAAACAAATAATTCTATCAGACTAGTCTTTTCACAAAGATGAAACCAAAAAGCAAAGAAGGAAGCCCAATCCAATCCCCTCCCAAACTGAAGCCTAAGCCAAAACCTTAAAGACTAAGAAAACAGTTCTGAAAAGCCTCTGAAATGACACAGAATATAAGATCCACACCTCACTTCATGGTCAAAGACTCATGAACAAGGAAACTCAGATATACTTGGGAGACCAACTAATAATATGCCTTCATCAAGTTTCTCCTAAGCACTGGGAGGAGAGAAGAGAAAAGCACCATGTATTCACTGTCAAGTTCTGATCTGGTGGAACGAAGAGGGTGCGTTCATTGAGCTTCAAAATAGGGTGCTGTGGAGGTTGCCACAGAAGTGAGATCACGTGAATCCAATTGGCTAATTTTAAATATACTTAAAAAAATACCACATTGGGGGTCGGAGAGGTGGTGCAAGTAGTAGGGCATTTGCCTTGCACAGGGCTGGCCTAGGACCAACCTCGATTCGATCCCCTGATGATGGTCCCCCAAACCAGGAGCGATTTTTGAACGCATAGCCAAGAGTAACCCCTGAGTGTCACCAGGTGTGACCCAAAAAAGAAAAAAATAATACCATGAGACTTTTAGATTTCAAAGTAATTAGAAAATAGAATATTCTATTTACTTAGACTAAAATCTAGTTAACTCTAGGATGTTATTCACCACCTTCATTGTTAATTTGTTATGTGGAGGTTAGATGATAGTTTGATATAAAGGACAGGAAAAGATAGATATTGTGGAACGAAGAGAGATGTTACAGGACGTAAAGAATTCTATCCTGGTTCAGTTCCCAGCACTATACACACAGCCAGGTGTGACCAACTGCCCCCCCAACCCCCAAAGAAAAATCCAAAAACAAACAAAAAACAGAAGCAAAAGATATGTGTTGCCCTGAAGGAATCTTAATTCTTATTTTAGAAAATGTCCTCTGGCTCTACTGTTTAGTATGAGATCCAAGTCAGCAGTGGTTTCTTACCTTGCTGTGACCCTGCACCCTCACCCCCAGGTAATGTTCATGCTTCTGATAGAGTATTGAAACAGCTGTGAAGGATTTAATGATAATGAGAAGGTTTTCTTCCCACACTACTTAGTTGAATGTAAAGTTCTCACAGCAAAAACCAAATCCAGGTTATTTGCAGCTTCCAAGTTTGTGAACTGGGTCAAGTTACTTCAAGCTCTCTCTGCTCTGTTTCTTTCTCTGTAAGATGCCAATAAGGGAGCTGGGCGGTGGCGCTGGAGGTAAGGTGCCTGCTGCCTTGCCTGCGCTAGCCTAGGACGGACCACGGTTCGATCCCCCGGTTCCCATATGGTCCCTGTGCCTGCCAGGAGCGACTTCTGAGCGCATAGCCAGGAGTAACCCCTGAGCGTCACTGGGTGTGGCCCAAAAACAAACAAACAAAAAAAAAGATGCCAATAAAACAGTCCCTCTCTCCCAGTTTTCTAGCAAGACAGAATGAAATAATAGATGTTAACTGGTTAGGACAGGGCATGAAATAGAACAAGTGTTATAAAAAGATGCTATTTTGTATCTTACTATTATTTTATTATTTGTTGCGGGGGTCACACCAGTATTAATCAGGGTTTACGTCTCACTTTGAGATTAGAGATCACTCCTGACAAAACCATATAGGATACTGAGGACCAAACTCTGGTAAACCATGTTCAAGACAAGCATCAAACCCACTGCTCTGGTACCCCAAATCTTACTATTTTAAGTGTACCCCCTAAATAACCTGAAAGGCATAAAGATTAGGTATAGTCTTTGAGTAAAAGAATTGTGTGAATAGTTTCTTATGCTCATTTTCCCCACATATGGTGAACATTATTATTTTGTAATGATATTTCATTTTATTCAGACCTCAAATTGGGACTTAGAAGACATGAACTTTATTTTAAGTTCTCTTTCTCTAGATCAAGCTTTTAGATCCTTTACCTGTTCCTTTTTATTTCACATATAGTTTCAGACTTGAGGATTAGTCTCCCTTTACAGAAGTAATTATGCAGTGAAAGGTCCAGATCCAGTGGTTATTTAGCTATTGTATAACCGCTATGGTTGGGTGGCATATTGGATAGGAAATGGAGAAACTCTTCTTTTCTGGATGAGGCAACTCTGCACACCACTTTTGTTGCTGCTGTGAATTGCTTGCTTCACTCTGGGGGATTTCCTTGTGAGGGCCTGGATGTAGAGTCCAACGTGGTTAATCTCCACTTTGTGAAATTCACATCTTGGATTTCTTAAAATCTCAAATGACTGAGCATATGTCAAATTCATGAATTCTGTAATCTGGGACTTTTAATTGGAACCAAATTGAATCTGTGAGTTCTTTGTAATGTGCTCAAGTCCTGTCCATATTCCACTGCTACATAGATGAAACCCATAAGATTACATCAGTATAGACTCTCAAATATTTCATGGAGCTGCAGAAATGAATTTACATGGGAGCTGATAGCTAATTTTTAAAACTTTACTTCAATATACTGGGAAACTTTTAGGCATTTAAGGGAATTTTTTTTCTATGTTAATAGAAGTTTAATAAAGTCTCCTGTTTTTTTTTTCTTTATAAAACAGGGTAGTTGATTTTGACATTTCAAAATGATGCTGCCCTGACTATTGTGATATTTTATAAACAATGTGACTGTTTATCCAGATCTCATCTGGAAATCATTTAAGAGTGATTTTGAAGTTGAAGTGCCCTGAATAGAAAATGAATGATTTCCCAGGGGTTTTCTTTTTTCCAAAATAGTTAATGAGGTGTGTTTTTACAAGATGTGACTGGTTTGACCAAATTTTATATGGCAATCCAGAATACTTGTAGTACTGGGTGGAATTATTTCTTTACAATTCTTAAAAGTTTACATATGTACATATGTATGTATATTTATTTATTTACATATTCAATTTTTCTGGCAACAAGTACTGAATTCTCTGTGCCATGGGTAGAGAAACAATAGTGACCTCTTTCTTGAGAGCAGTCAGTCTGTCTAGATCTGTGCTATCTAGTGCTATAGCTATTAGCTACAGCCATTTAAATTTAGATTTATAATCATTAAAATAAAAATTTAATTCTAGGGCCCGGGAGATATCGTGGAGGTAAGGCGTTTGCCTCTCATGCAAAAGGTCATCGGTTCGAATCCCGGTGCCCCATATGGTCCCCCGTGCCTGCCAGGAGCAATTTCTGAGCATGGAGCCAGGAGTAACCCCTGAGCACTGCCGGGTGTGACCCAAAAACCAAAAAAAAAAAAAAAATTAATTCTAAGTTGTACTAACCATCTTTCCATTGTCTTGTTTTTGTACATTAAACAGAACAAATATGGGCAGTTTTCAACAACGCATACAGTTTGTTTAGGCAACGTTGGTCTAGCAGAATTGAGTTAAAAACCTCTATAATGGTTGAGCTTGTCATAGAACTCAGGGTCAAGAAAGTCCAAAGCAAAATACTTATTTGAGACTATAGGAATATGAGAGATTTACCAACATAGTTTTAGCTGATGAGGATGCATAGTAATGATATTCCAGCAAGTGCCTTATATATAGCATATAGTAGATGTAGACATTTCAGAAGTGTTAGGGCATATGAAGTGTGGTTGGTTATACATATTGAAATAGATACATTTATAATATTAAGAAAGAAATATTAAGGAATGACGCTTGCTCATAAACAAAGTAATATAATGTAATATATTCATAATATAAAAGATACTGAATGACTCCTAATAAAGCTAGATTGTATAGGATGTGTCATACTGTCAAGACTAATATTTGCAAAGCTCAAGCAATAGTACAGCAAGCAGGATATTTGTGGCTAACCTGGTTTTGATCTCCTGGTTTGATCTCTATATGGTCTCTTGTGTACCACCAAGAGTAATTGTTGAGTGGAGAGCAAGAAGTAATTCTTGAGCTTTGCCGGATGTAGTTCAATACCCTTCCATCCAACCCCCAACCCCCAACAATACTAAATGGATTGATGCCCTTTACCACAACGGGGAATCCAAGGAATTCACCACTTTGGTACATGAAAAACTCACATTTTTTGTTTGTTTTTTTTTGGGGGGGGGGTCACACCCAATAGCACTCAGGGGTTACTCCTGGCTCCATGCTCAGAAATAGCTCCTGGCAGGCCTGGGGGACCATAAGGGATGCCAGAATTCGAACCATGGTCCTTCTGCATGCAAGGCAAACACTCTACCTCCATGCTATCTCTCCAGCTTATGAAAAACTCAATTTTATCAGAGAATGTTGGTTAATATAGTATATCTAGACTATTATGTTGTACAAGCACCCATTCTCATAATTCTAAGAAAAGGCAGTTTTGCAAAAACAGAAGAGGAAGTTATACCATCTACTAGTTCATCAGCTTGCTTCTTAGTTCTGTTAGAACCCAAACACATACCTGCCAAATCCTCTCTATTTGTTCTGGAAACACTAATGTGTCTCCACCCTCAGGGAAATACTTCCTCCAACTTTTCAATGAAATATATTTTAGATATAATTCTTGCTAGATGCTTTTTTTTTCATTTTTTATTTTCTTATTTGTTTTTGGTGTTTGGTCACACTTGGCATTGCTCAGGGCTTACTCCTGGCTCTAGGCTTAGAAATCACCCCTGGCAGGCACAGGGGACCATATGGGATGCTGGAATTTGAACCACCGTCCTTCTGCATGAAAGGCAAATGCCTTACCTCTATGCTATCTCTCTGGCCCCCATTTTTTAATTTTTTTATTTGTTTTTCGTTTTTGTTTTTTTTTTTTATCTTTTGGGCCACACCCATTTGATGCTCAGGGATTACTCCTGGCTCAGCGCTCAGAAATTGCCCCTGGCTTGGGGGAACCATATGGGATGCTGGGGGATCGAACCGTTGTCCTTCCCTGGCTAGCGCTTGCAAGGCAGACACCTTACCTCTAGTGCCACCTTCCCGGCCCCTGTTTTTGGTTTTTGGATCACTCCTGGCTCCACACTCAGAAATTGCTTTTGGCAGGTTTGGGGGACCATATGCCGGTATTTGAACCACTGTCCTTTTGCATCGAAGGCAAGCGCCTTACCTCCATGCTATCTCTCCGGCCCCTAGATTCTTATTTTTTATATTTAATTTACTTTAGAAAATCATCTAGTGATTTCCAGCTTTTTTCTTCTTTCTTAGAATAAAGATATTAGGTTCTAGCTTTTTTAGGGGGAGGGGGAAACACCCAAAATATCCCAAGGGCTACTCCTAACTCTGTGCTCAAGGGCTATTCTTGGCGGTGGGAATTGAAATAGAATTGGCCCATACAAGTCTAGTACTTAACCCTGGTTCTAGCTTTCAATTTAGTACATATAATGTTTGAAATAGCTTGGGGGTTTTTGTTTGCTTTATTTTGCTCAGATTTTACTCTTTAAAATGGGCCTTCTTATAGAATTTAGGATAAATTCTAAGAAGAAAATAGGATAATTTATGTACAACATTTTTTGTGGCTTATTCCCCTTCCTGTGATATACCTGTATCTCAACCTGAGCTGTATAATGTCTTCCTTCTACTTGATCATGTAACTCATCCCTCTTATCTCCTCCTGGAAGAAGCCTGTATTCTTTTTGGTTTTGGGGCCACACCAGTGACACTCAGGGGTTACTCCTGGCTATGCGCTCAGAGTGGCTCCTGGCTTAGGGGACCATATGGGAAACCAGGGGATCGAACCGAGGTCCGTTCCTAGGCTAGCGCGGACAAGGCAGGCACCTTACCTCCAGCGCCACCGCCCGGCCCCGAGAAGCCTGTATTCTTTCTTATATTTTCTCTGTCTCTTTTTCATTCTTCCCTTGCTCATATTCTCTAAATAAACTAATTTGATTATTTTTATTTTTTGACATTGGGATCACACCCAGTGGTGCTCAGGGATTATTCCTGACTCTGCACTCAGGGATCATTCCTGGCAGTGCTTGGGGGACCATATGGGATGCCAAGTATCAAGCCCATATTGGCTCTATGCAAGACAAATGCTCACTACCCAATGTGCTATCACTCCAGCCCCTGATTTGCTTATTTTAAAAAAAAGCTTTGTGACTATGAAGTACATTGTCCATGAAGATATGATTTTAGTAATGATTAATAAAATTTAGATAAATTTCATTAATAATCAGAAAGATTAGTCTTTTTCTTAAGATATCTGTGGGGAGAATTTGTTTGACTTAGAGATGAGAGCCAAATAGAGCAATATAAATTTGTTAGTAAAATTAAAGGAAAGCAAGAATTATTGGAAAATATTTATCATGCACAGGATTTGTTGTCTGTCACAATTATTTCAGCTTTTCTTGAGACCTGTCTGGGCATCAGTCACTTTTTGGAAAATGGTTGAAATGTGAAGTTATGAAATAGATTTTAGTTAAAACGGCCCCAAGAATATCCAATCACTTTTCCATTGGCTGCCACTGAAAAAATTATGGTTGTTACTTTGAACTTTGATGTTGCATTAGTAGTAGAAACCATTGCCAGCTTTGGCACATTTACAGTCATTGTTAAATACATTCTGTAAGACTAGGATAATTCCATTCGTTTCAAAATATACTTCGATTTTGGAAAACTTCACAATGCTAGTATGATAGATACCCAAGACTTTGGGCACCAATTCAAAATATGTAGGGCAATTAATTAAAAATGAGGTTATTTCTTTACAAAAGTAGTCTAGTAAATAATTTGAATAGCAAAGTTTCAAATAGTCCTAAATCTCAGGGTTTAAAAGTTATGAGTCAGTGAAAATTATGGTGTTTACCAGAAGGAAAGGAGAGAAGATAAGAATTATAAGCAGAGGGTCTTTTTAAAGGTAGGTTGCACTGGAACTGTATTGCTAAGAGTGGTGCCAAAATTGGGTCTCTTGTTTAATTCCATTTTCAGTATATCCTGTTAGCTTCTATATAGATCATCTTCAGTAATATTTTCAGGTTGTTCAGATAGTTGTTATAGAGAATAGCTGGTTATTGTTCTCTTCAAGTACTTACTAGTAATTTCCTTGGCTTCTAAAGTAAAATATTACTTGCTTAATACTGCTTTCAGAATTCTACTCAGATAAACTTGACCTATTGCTATAATTTCCCATAAAAAGGTGAAAGTTCAATCTTTCACCTTTCAATCTTTCAATGATGCTAGGCAGTTAAAAATATTACATTCATAGAAGTGTTCAACTTTATCATTTGCTGGTGGGATGACTTGGTAACAGAGTCAACCAATCTTACGCTGGGATATACACAATGAATTTACAAGGAATATTTTTGTCTGGTTCATACCATTTCCTGTGTGATTTGGGGAACTTTGAGATTACAGAGCAAAGGTAAGTAGAGAGAAATGGAAAAATAACTTATTCTAATGGAATCTACCATGTACCAGAATAGACCTTCCTAGAACAAATGTTGCTTTGCTTTTTTGGTTTGCTTTCTTTGGGGAAAGGGTAGTGCCTAAATTGTGTTCAGAAGCACTGGAACCCCACCAACTGGGCCATTCGTTTAGTTTGAGTCCAAGGATTCAGTGTCAAGGTTCTTCCCCAGCCTCTGATCCGCACCTCTCAGTCTTACCTCGCACAGTGCTGGGAAACTTCAGCACTGTGCCTGGTGGCGTTTGGGGACCACGTGGTGCCAGAATCGAATCTAGCATGTGTCTCAACTCCCAATACTATCTCTTACCTTTAATCAAACTTGATGAGCTACATTTGCTCCCATATTGATGATGAAGAAACTGAGATTTTCCTCAGAGATTCTAAGAAACTTTTTAATCTGAAGTGGATGAGGAAGCCTTTTAGGCAATCTGTTAATTCAGTAAACTTTTGGATAAATCACTGTGGTCAGTGTTGATTTCTTGCCTTGAAGAGAGATGATTAGTGTAGAATTACAGGAGTTCAAAGGAAGAAAAATCAAGGAAGACCTTGTTTCTGGAGAGCCTTGAGTTATGATATGATTTAATCGTGAAGAAATGTAGAAGAAAAAACACAGGCAAAGCCTAGCATAGGGAGTAGAATATGTGACATATACTTTGGTGCTAGATTCCTAAATGGAAGTTATGGAAAAGAAATGTAGAATGGAGTTGGAGTCCAAATTGAGGGAGTTTTTCTGGCAGACTTTCTTGAGGAATTTAATATTGAATGTTTGGAGCTAAGGATTGACTTGATCAGTCCGATATGACCTTCAGTTACTGTAATCTTGAAGCAAAGAATAAGATGTTTGGAAGTGAGAGTGTCCAGGGAGAAAAATAATGTTTCTAATGAGTAGTTCAGATGAAAATTAGTTCTAGGGAAGTTGAGAGACAGGGAGAAGAAAGAGGGAAAGTCTGCAAAAGATGCTAACGGCAGTATAACCTACAGGCTCTGTTAGCTGGGATGATTCTTCATTTTAAAATGGTTATGAATCTGGTGGGGGTGCAATAAAAATAAAGCCAATCTAGAAAGGGAATTTGTTTCAGAAGAAAAGCTATACTTTGGAATGCACTAATTGAATTTAAGTGGCATAAGGTAAGGGGCATCCATTTTTAAATTTGCTTTGTTCTGTTTTGATTTGGGTTCTGGATCAAGCCTGGCAAAGTTCCTAGCACTACACTCAGTAATTACTAATGCTAATAGGACCATATAAGAAGCCAGGGATTGAACGTGGGTTAGCAGCATGTAAGGCAGTTGCCCTACCCACTCTACTATTGCTCTGATCTTAGTAAGGGACATCTGAAAATAGGTGTGTAGTCCCAAATGGAGATTCATGAGTAAACATCATAAAATAGCAAACTAGGGGACACATCTGTGAGTCTTTATTCTGAGGTGATTGCTGGAAACATTAGATTGAAAGAAGCTGGCAAGGGAAAGAAGGTAGGTGAAGAGGAATGGAGGCCAAAGACAACTCCTTGGGAAACAGTTGAATTGGAGTGTGGGAAGAAGATTAAGAGCCTGAGGATCAGGAGAACTAGGGCAGAACGATGCCCCAGGAGCTGTGGGAGGAGAGTTGTTGTTTTTTTTTTTTCCATAAAAAATAAATGATCAACTTTGACATGCTGGAGAAATTGCCCATGGCCAGATATTAAGACAGACATTAGATTTTTTTTTTTTCTAAAGCATTGTTATAGTAGTTTGTATCTTTGTCAGGAAAAAGACATTTGTCAGGAAGCAGCATTTGAAGACTAGTATTTTCTGGTTTGGGGAGAGTTGATAAAGCTTGAACTATGTGCTGTATTTTTTGACAGGAGTCCACTGGGTCTAAGAGAAAGAAACCCAGCTCAGTTCTGATAGAGGATATATTGTTTCATGAAGAGCTAGAAAGTTCAGAGGTGGGGCTGGCTTCAAATAGTCCTGAATCTCAGGATTTAAAAGGTATGAGAGTCAGAAAATTATTATGACTACCAAAGGGGAGGTAGGGGGTATGAGCAGAGAGTCTTTTTAAAGGTGGGATGGTACTGGAATTGTAGTGCTAGGAGGAGTGGTGCCAACAATGGAAGTAGGGTGCTTAATCCCTGGAATTCTATAGTATTGAATTATGAGCCCATGTTTAACTCAATGAAGAAAGAATGTTTCGTGAAAGTTTTCCTGTGCTTGCTGCTTCTTAGTTTCAAGTGTTTCTACCATAGTGAGTTAGCTGAATCCTTCCCAATGTATATGATTTATTTCATAAAATATTAAATATAAACTCTAAGTATCTCTTGGTATTTTGAGATCTAAGATGACTATTTAAAGCCTTCTTCATTGCTCCCAGCATAAGGGTCTCTTATGCTGTCTGGCTAGACTTGACTTGTGTTCTTAGATCAGTTACTCTGTTCAGAATAGAATTGGTAAATCTGAAATAGACAAAAATTTATGAAAAATATAAAAGTTCAAAAACCTAGTTAAAACCTAGGTAATATATATCTGTGGTTTAGCCAGCACATTCTTTGTCTCTGTCTTCTAAAATTGATCAATCTAGGGGCTGAAACGAGAGCACTGTGGGTAGGACTCTTGCCTTGCATGCAGCCAAACTGGGTTCAATCCTTGAAGCCCCATATAGT
This sequence comes from Crocidura indochinensis, assembly GCA_004027635.1. NCBI lineage: Eukaryota > Metazoa > Chordata > Mammalia > Eulipotyphla > Soricidae > Crocidura > Crocidura indochinensis. Next base: position 204 of record PVKC010025858.1, on the reverse strand, counting down.
CGTCTGAACCCACCAGAAATGATCCCTGGGTACCACCAGTTGTGAACCACAAGACAAACAAATAAAATTTAGAAGTCTAGAAATGGAGTTGATGATAACCTCAGAATTTGGGTTTGATAAATTAGGACTATAGCATAAGTAAAAGCGGAAGAATCAAGCACACTTTGGTCTATATGGAATTCAGAACATATCCACAGACAAATG
>PVKC010025857.1:0-16339 GCA_004027635.1 Crocidura indochinensis | reverse complement strand
GTTTTTGGGCCACACCCAGTGACGCTCAGGGGTTACTCCTGGCTATTCGCTCAGAAGTCACTCCTGGCAGGCACGGGGGACCATATGGGGAACCGGGGGATCGAACCGCGGTCCGTCCTAGGTTAGCACAGGCAAGGCAGGCACCTTACAACTCCAGCGCCACTGCCCGGCCCCTTTTTCTTAAATTTTGTAGATGAGTAAGACTATTCTGTTTGTCCCTCCCCGACTTATTTCACTCAGCATAATAGTTTCAGCCTATCCATGTATAGTAAAATTTCATGACTTCATTTTTCCTGATGGCTGCATAGCATTTCATTGTGTGTATGCATCACAGTTTCTTTAGCCATTCATCTGTTGAAGGGCATCTTGGTTGCTTCCAGAGTCTGGCTATTATAAATAGTGCTGTAATAAATGTAGGTGTGAGAAAAGCAATTTTGTATTGTGTTTTTGTGTTCCTAGGGTATATTCCTAGAATGGCACAGCTGGATCATATAGGAGCTCAATTCCCAGTCTTTTGAGGAATCTCCATGTTGTTTCCAATAAGGGCTGGACTAGAAGGCATTCCCACCAGCAGTGAATCAGCAGTTCCTTTTTCCCCTAGATCCTGCCAGCACTAATTGTTCTTGTTCTTTGTGATGTGTACTAGTCTCTGTGGCATGAGATGGTACCTCATTGTTGTTTTAACTTCCAGCTCCCTGATGATTAGTGATGTGAAGCATTTTTCCATGTGCCTTTTGGCCATTTGTTTTTATTCTTTGAGGAAGTGTCTGTTAATTTTTCTCCCATGTTTTGATGTGCTTAGATTTGTTTTTCTTGTTAGGTTCTGTCAGTATCTTGTATATCTTAGATAGTGGCCCCTTATCTGATGAGTATTGGGTGAACAGTTTCTTCCATACTGTGGTTGGCCTTTGAATTCTAGTCACTATTTCCTTTGAGGAGCAGAAGCTTCTCAGCTTAATATATTCCCATTTGTTTATCTCTGCTTCCACTTGTTTGGACAATGATGTTGCCTCCTTACATCTATTATTCTAATTGTAGAATAATATGCTGCTATATTAGCTGAAGGTCCCAAGACTGATTAACCATTAGTGGACTGATAATGTGGCTGTAAAGAAGTGGCAAGTTTCTCTGAAGGATAGAACTGGGAACATGTACAGAATGGAAAAGGAATTTAAAATAGCAAAAGCCAGCCCAGCCAAGACATATATGCGGTCTTTACTTCAGTGAGTAGAGCTCTATGGAAATGGCCCTGAGTCACTAGGAAGGGTTAGTCTGAACTAAGCTTGATGTGTAATTGTTCATGATTAAAAAAAATAGCTGCAGTAACCATTTCCGTTCCTGATCTCGCTCTGTGGAATCTTGTCCTAGCCCAAGTCTATAGGTAGTCTAAAGGCTCTGGGCTACCTTTCTCAAATTCCTGTTTTGGTTTATTACTTAAATTAACATATATTAAGTGCTTACCATTTGACAAATGCCACAGAAAAAAATGGGTAAAATAAAGAAGAATAGATGAATCACTGCCATTATGATGCCTAAGTATATCTGGCAACTATATATTAACATTATTTCCTATCATGTCCAGTTAAAGATAATTTGAAATATAATCTATGATAAAATAGGATGGACATCAGTTATTTTAACATTGCATTTCATTTAACTCATTGTAGTTGGGTTTTTGTTTTGCTTTGTGTTTTATTTTATTTACAATTTGCCTAAATTTTCTCGTAAACTGTTTTACTTGTAATACTGGGCAAAGGGGAAGGATAAGGTTATAATTATCTACCAAATAAATCAAAGTTTCTCTCTTTTTACTTCTTTTGGTTTACCAGTTGCTCTGAGGAAAAAATTCTCATTTCAGATATCTCAATTACCAATTCCACTCTAAATGTCATGAGTTTAACAAAGTCTTTATAGCATCCAAGTGGGGTGGGGCTACAGAGTAGTAACTTGTAGAGGAATCTTAAATGAGTAATAGTCAATTTGTTGCCCATATACTCTTTCTACAAATATTTATGACTAGTCCTTCTGAGCTTGCATTGGCCATGCAGTCAATCATACTGAAACCCTGATATACCCAGAATCTTTACACTTAGTTCTCAATAAAACTGAACCATCACTTAACTCAGAGGTCCTTAAACTTTTGAAACAAGGGGCCAGTTCATTGTGTCTCAGACATCTGAAAGGTCAGACTATAGTTTAAAAAAATTATGAACTAAGCACACTGCACATACCTTATTTTGAAGTAAAAATAAGGGGAGGGAATACAACATTAAAAATGAAGAACAAGTATGTTAAATCAACAAATTTAACAGTATTTTAATGGAAACTAAGGGCCAACATTTGTAGGCTGTATAGGCAGGATAGGCAGCAGTGGTAAAAATACCAATTGGGCAGGATAAATATCTTTGATATGCCACATGTGGCCAACAGGCCTTAGTTTAAGGAATCCTGGTCTAATCTTTTATTTGCAATGCTGAACAAGAATATAGGAGAGGTTCTAGTGTGCTTGGAAAGGTTATGAGGCTAGAGGATAATAATTATATAATCAGTCTTTTCTCTGATATATACAACCATGCATTTATCTGTTCAGAAAGTATGCATCATGGGCCAGAACAGCATTAGAGGTTTAATGGGAATTGACCTGGGTTCTATCTTTGGCATCTCATATGGATCCCTAAGAACCTGCCAGGAGTGATTTCTGAGCACAGAGCTAGGAGTAACCCCAAAGGACCTCTGGGTGTGACCCAAAACAAAACTAAACAAAACCCAAAAGAAAGCAAAAAAAATGCATTATAGAAAATATTTAAAGGAAGTAAGATGAAATAGATATAAAGTACTATTCATGGCACTTTTTCAGTAACAAAGTCACAATGCCTAAAAGGATAAGAGGGTAAGTGGGGAAGAAAAGTGAGAATGGGAGAGAGGGAGAGAGAGAGTGTCTGCTTTAGAGGTGGGCTGGGTTGTGTGGGGAAGGGTAACTGGGGACACTGGTAGCTGGGACACTAAGGAAGAGATGGATGTTTCAACATTGTGTAATTAAAATTTTATAATACTAGTTAATTCAAAATAAATTTAAAGTAAAAAGAGAAAGAAAAATTAGGCTTAGAGTTAGCATTCCTTTAGATTTGCGATACATGGCAGATTACCATATACTTCCAGGTCTAATAGCTAATCCATAGACCTCAATTTTCAAATGATAGTTTAAGTTTGTGTCTTGACATCAACATTGAAAGAAACAAAACAAAAGACAACAAAAATATGACTTGTAAAAAAAAAGATAAAAGAATGATGTTCTCAGCTTGGCTTCACTCCAGATATTTTTAAGTTTATTACTTAGCATTTATTAATATTTGTCTAGTGTTCTTTTAATGTTTTTTGTGTCCCAAAAGTATATCCAATATACCACACTTTGAGAAGTTGTTTTATTTCCTTGGGTTACTGTTGGCTTTGACATTTACTCAGAATTATGTCATATTTTTTTACGACCTTGACATTTTTAAGGAATGTTGGAAATATTGTGAAATGTCCCAATATTAGAATTAATCTGATTTTTTCCTCTCAATATTGGAGGGGACAAATAGGGTGAGGTCAGAGACTGGATCCCATGAGTCTTGAAGTAGAATATTCCTATCTTCATTTACATATTTTTTAAAAACAAGAAATTGGCCATTTTTTACTTAGCTCATCAATACTATAAAATAGTTTTTGCAACAACAAATAGCACCAAACTTTTGCATCTTATGCAATAATCTACTAATCAACTGAAATTCAGTGTTCGTTGTTTGGACATTTCCCCAACTATTTGTCTCCATACTAAAACTGGGCTAGTGTAGTCATATTTTAGAAATTTAAATGGTGGAGAAAAGATATAGGAGAACAAATAGTTCTTTCTTAAAATGACTGACCAGAAGCACAAAATGATATATCTCACTTCTTTGGCCACAGAAAACCACAAAGCCAGATCAAATTTAACTCCTAGAATGATATAGATATCAATTGGGGGGGGGTGATTATTGTGAGCATAATAGAGTGGCTTAGGCATCTTGCTTATTTTTGTTTAAATTAAAGATTCATTCTGCTGTAAGAATTAGAAAATTAACAATTTTGTGAGAAGCAAGAAAAAAATAATGAGTACCAAATTGGAAGCACTTCTTTCTAGAAAAATCAATCAATAGAAATTAGAGTCAATAACAGAATTTGATTAAATGAATTATACGTTACACTCTACAACAGAGAAATGTAAGTTCAAAAAAATACCTCAAATTTAAGAGAATAAAAGTAAATTTACAATAAAAGCAAGTAAGGGACCTAAGAAGACAATAACTTCAGATTTTCAAAATGAACAAATTAGAAAATTAAAACTTGTTTACAGGCAAAAATGGCAAACGTATAGTGAGAAATTTCAAAATTAATAGTTCAAAAATGGGGTCCAGTAACATAGATGAAAAAATTTAAAGTCATGATAAGAATGATAATAGTTTCCCTTTTACACTTCTTATAGAGTTTAATCTATATCTTCAAGAGGAATTTAACTTCAATGATTATCTTTTCATAGACAAATAAATGTAAGCAAAAATCTGCTCTAAAGCAGCAATTTTGTCCTTTCTAGGGAAATAGAAGACAGCAAACTACTTCAAGCAAGGTTTCTTCCAAAGTCATATGATGGTAAATAGGTACTTTTTCAAGGCAATCAAACGGCGAAGCCAATTTGTGTTGATATATCGCAATAAGCAAAGCAATTCAATGTTCTCAAAGTAAAATATATTTCATATTTATTTAATGAGATCCACATATTCAAGGGCACAGGCAGTGATTATGTCTCTCTTGGCTAGTTATTTACCATTTCCTGAAAGCAGCTTTTAAACTTACTTTAATAAAATTTGTGTTCAACAAAGATCAAGAAAAGAGAATGCATATAGCATAGAAAAATATTATAACTTAAAGAATCCCAAAAGCAAGTTCATTCCTAGTACAAATCCATGCTTCAAACAAGGCAGAATATTGTTTGTGGTGAGATATCAACACATTTCTTCAACATTATTCATCTATAAAGGTTTTTCTAGGGCTTATATCTATATCAACTGCATTTTTTTTATTTTGGGGCTACACCCAGTGATACTTAGGGGTTACTCCTGGCTATGATCTCAGAAAAAAACGTTCCTGGCTTATGGGATGCGGGGGATCGAACCGCAGTCCATCCTGGTCAGTCACAAGCAAGGCAAACACCCTACTGTTGCACCATTACTCCAGCCCCACATTTTAATTATAAAGTATATAGGGCTTTATCTGTCTGGATGAAGTCATTGCATCCCAATTCAAGCCCATGTTTAATGATATGCCACTCATCAGAACTAAACATAAGCTGTAAGGTTCAGTTATTTATATTGTATGCCTGAAATTCATTAAAATTTGAGAGCAGAGCAGAAATTTTGCACCTATGTCCACATCAGTGTTATTTGCAATACCCAAAAAAGTGGAAGCAAATAAGTTGTCTACAAGGAGAAAATGTTTGCACCAACTGGGCTCTTAGGGGTCAAGGGAATTTATCTCAGGATGGAAATTGACTCCACCTACAACATGAAACATTTTGACATTCTTCTAAGGGAAATGAGACTGTCTCAAAACAAATCTTTTTATTCTATATGTTTCTTCTGTGGTGTTCTTAAGTATAGTAAATTTACAGAAACCTAAAATAAAAACGCAATCACCCAATTACTGTAGGAGTAGGGTGAGTGGAGAATAAATGCTTTATGAATATAGATAGAGTTTTGTTTGGGGAAAATAATAAGTATTCTGGGGAAATCATAATAATGAATACACAATGAAGTAAATATACTTAATAGCAGAAAGTACACAAATTTAAAACCACAGATTATATGCACTTATATGTATTTATATATCTTCTTCTGGTTTTATACCCCATCAACCGTGTGTGTTCTAATTTACTCTTGAATCTGTGCTCAGGGATCAATCCTGGCTTAGGAGACATATGAAGTGTCGATGAGTGTACCACAGTTTGCATGTGTAAAATCAATCTACCTTAATCCTTTACTATCTATCTGACCCTACACTGCTAATCATTTTTTGTCTGTATATCCACAATTTAAATAACACAGATAAATAATAAATAAATAAATAAATAAATAGTTCATAGTGCTGATAACATTTACATAGTAGCCTGGATAAGCAGGACAAGATAAAGACATCAAACGAATCTTATTAAACATTTTTTTAATTTAGAATTTACTTGCAAGTAATGATCTTCCACTTGGCAATCACTGTGCCAATATTTTAAATAGCATTTACAATGAAACAAAAGCATTAAATTTGGAGTCTGGTCTATAGCTTTATAAGTCAAATGTGATTTATTTGACATATTTCACAATGATGTATTTCAGGTCTAGAAATCTTCCTATGTGTCCCAAATAAATTATTTTTGACCAATTGACTTTTTCTTGTTTAAGAATGTCTTTACAACAATTTTATTTTGAAATGTATCCCGTGCTATTTTTAAATTTCCCTTTCAAATGTCTTTCTGAAGAGGCATTAAATTTTCCCTTTTTGTCATATGTCTGATGCTTCTTTTTGACAGACACGTGATTCTAGCCTAATTGGGAACTTGGATTGGATATATGCTCCTATAAAAGGAGTCTATTCTGGACCTTCCTCCAGATGGCAAGAGATCCATGTGGCAGGAAGTGGATACTTTCTTATGATATGGCAGGCTACATATAATTGAAAAAGAAAAAAGATAAACCTTGCCGTACACAGAAACAGGGGACTGATTGATTTTTCTCTCACAGCATTTCTCCTGTGAAACACAGGCTCCCACATGGCTTCCAAATCTAAATTTATCTCATGTTTTAACCTAGTTGCAGGTGCTCCAGCCATTACAATTACTTTTCAGATAAGGAGGATTGAGAAGGAAAATACCAAGCAAACAAACAGGTGCATTACATTAAATGTGCTTTTTGCCTTTGAATGTTTTCTCTGAAATTGTTTAACACACGTTCCTTGACATTTTAATCATTAGAGATTAATTATATGATCAGACAAAATGGCAAGAAAACTAGGCAATATAAGTCATAATTTTTCAGGGCCAGAGAGATAGCACAGAGGGTAGACTGTTTGCCTTCATACGCAGCTGAACTGAGTATGATCCTGGACATCACATAAATCTCTTATGCCTGCCAAGAATAATTAGTGAGTGCAGAGCTAGGAGTAACCCTTCAGAGCTGCTGGGAGTAGCCCCTAAAAAAACAAATAGATAAATCATAATTTTTTTCTGCCTTGACAATAACAATGTTTATTATTGGGCATTTGTTATTTTTGAAATCAAGTGATAAAGCATATGATTAAATTTTCCATGTGTGTTTCAGTGCGGTTTCATAGTTACAACCTATTATGGAGGAAGTGATGGAGGGTCAGATAACCAAAATCTCCATGGATTTCATACTTCCATCTATGATGTGATTAGTTGAGCTACACATCCTTATTTACATAAGGTGTATTCAATCATGTAGCAGAAAAGACTGAGAGGTAGGAAAGAGAATTCATCTAAGCTCAGGTCACTAGATGGTGAAGACTGATACTGCAGTTGTAATACGCAGGGACTATTTTAAAGATATCACTTCTCTTTCCAGCTATGAACTTGCACCTCTACGTACTATAAATTAAGAGCTGAGCCACTGAAAATGGAGCTGCTCCTCAGCCTGCCATTCTTACTATGTGCAAGAACCTTTGTCAGATCTGCTGCCTCACAGTCATTCATCCCCTCTTCGGGACATGTTTTCAGAACGTTTCTGTGTGTCATTCACCATTAATCCTTATCCTCTGTCCCAATCCTCCATTCACCATATGGATCTGTTTATTTTTCTCCTAAATCTCATCTATCTGGGACATTCCTTACAAATATTCTTACCCAGTATGCAACTTCCTATTTTTTCTCCCAGAATTTTCACATGATTTAGAATAATCAATTCTCTATCTCATTTCTGTTAATGCAACATAGCACAATGTGTATACATATGATCAACAATCTAAGTCAGCTTTAATTTAAGTAATGTATGTTTTAAGATTTTGCATCCAATAAAATCAATATGCTAAACTTTTTATATATTTATTTCTTTTACTTTTAGTTTAGTCACCGTGGCTTACAATACTTTAAATGATAGGGTTTCATGCATAACACAATCCTTCACCTTACCTTTCCCCAAAGGGTTCACTTTCCTCCACCACTACCTAGGTTTCTCCCTACTCCATCCTAATACTACCCCAAGCCCTCTTCTATAATAAGCTAGTCATTGGTGATGTTTTTTTTTTGAGCATTTGTTATAATAGGGATCGATTATGTGTCTTTATTATGAGCATTTGAGAGAAAATAAAATGAAAAGTAAAAGAAGCTAAATCTCACAAAATAATATTTAAAATAATTTTTTTTTGTTTTTTGTGCCACACCCAGTGACGCTCAGGGGTTACTCCTGGCTATGCGCTTAGAAGTCGCTCCTGGTTTGGGGGACCATATGGGAAACCCGGGGATCAAACCGCGGTCCGTCCTAGGTTAGTGCAGGCAAGGCAGGCACCTTACCTTCAGTGCCACGGCCCGGCCCCATAAATATCTCTTTTTTTTGGGGGGGGGCAAACCCAGGGGACCATATGGGACATATGGTCCGTCCTAGGCTAGTGCAAGCAAGGCAGGCACTTTACTTCCAGCACCACCGCCCGGCCCCTTAAAATAAAATTTTAAGTCATTTAAAGCATAGTATTATTTTTGATAACATCAAGAAGACATTTTCTAAAAAGATATAGAGCAAATTTCTATTTGAGCTTCTTTGATTTAAAATAATTTTTGTTTTGGGGGGGTATATTTTGTAACTACACCTGGCAGGCATCAGGGCTTCCTCCTGCTTCTGCACTCAAAAGGTACTCTAGTCAGTGCTTATGGGACAAATTGGGCTGTCAGGGATTGAAGCGGGGTTGGTCACAATCATTCTAATATTTTCATTATTATAACACACACATGTTAGGTCATATTCCCTAAAACAAAGGCATCCCCTCAACTTTCTCTTTCCTTTTCACCCATCCCTTTGATATGTAAAAGTTCACCTGGATCTCACTAGTCCCCCCGCAGGGTGATTTTTTTTTTACTGGTTTAATAAAGAAAGGTCGATTTGACTTGGTGCACAGAGAGATATGAGATGAGAAGACTGCCTGCTTCAGATCCATCTGTCTAGGGGTGGAAATATGGTAGCCACAAAAAATTTATAAACCAAGCAGTCAGGAGAGAGTCAACAGTCAGAAAAATTGTGACTACATCACCTTCCCATATATTACAACATTGACTTAAAGATTGTTTGTTTGTATCAGGACGTTTATTTAGCCTCATAAAACTCCTGGACATTTTATTATTCATTCATTCATTCACTTATTTATTTATTTATTTATTTATTTATTTATTTATTTATTTATTTATTTGGGGTTTGGGGCCCCACCTGGTGGTGATCAGGAGTTACTCCTTGCTCTATGCTCAGAAATCTCTCCTGGCAGTCTTAAGGGACCATCTGAGATGCCTGTGATTGAACCCAGGTCTGTCCTAGGTCAGCTGTACGCAAGGCAAATGCCCTACTGCTGTGCTATTGCTCTGACCCAATCCAGGGGATTCAATTAGAAAGACCCAATTGGCTCTCAAATGAGCATGCTCTATCCAGTGTAAGATCTATGTATATGTTCTTTCACATTTTTTTGAATTCTTGGTGGGACTTTTCTAGATATATTCATCCTTAGTCATGGTTACTTAAAAACTTACCTAACCACACTGTCTATTATTTTCATATTCAAGAGAATGTGGCTTTGAATTTTGTGCATTGATATTGTGCCCTACGATTCTGAAATCCTGAAATATTTCTCTTTACCTATTATATACCTGTCTTTTGCAAATATAAACATATTCTTATAACATGATCAACCACACCGACCCTTTGAGTAAATGCACCTTTATGTTTCTCCTGTATTGACCAATGTGGATGTCATGCATATGTGTTGTAAATGTAATGAAATGCCCTTTCCAATGATTACAGGGTAAATAATAATAAAATTAAACTTTAACATGTATTTTAAAATTTTGTTTTGTTTTGTTTTTTGAAACACACCAGCTGATGCTCAGGGTTTTCTGCACTCAGAAATTGCTTCTGGGTTTGTGGACCCATATGGGACACCAGAGATCGAACCTGAGTCTGTCTGGGTCGGCCATGTGTAAGGCAAATGCCCTACCACTATGCTATTGCTCTGGCCCCCATTTTAAATATTTTTTGGAGAAGGCAAGGTTTTGGTGAAGCTCAGAATTTATTCTTGGCTCGACTCTCAGATATCTATCTTGGCAGGGCTCAGCGAACCATATAAGTTGTTAGGGACTGATCCTGGGTCACCTACATGCTATACTATCTCACCAGACCCTTAAATTAAACGTTAGCTAAAATATGGCTATTCATCATGCACAAAGATTAAGAAACCATATTGCATCCTGACAAATGTTAAAAATAGGGAACTGAATCAGAAAGAGAAAGTGAAATAAAGAAAAAGAGAGAAAGAAAGAGAAAGAGAGAGAGAGAAGAGCAAGAGCAGGAATCGAGATCTCTCATTCTACTCTGCTAAAATTGTTTAATCCCTAGTACTTCATATGGTTTTTTGAGCATCTCTGGGATTAGCCACTTAGAACAGCTGAAAATTCCTATAACTCCAAAATTGAAAATAAGTTAAACCAATAATTTGAAGAAAACAAGGTCATTGCACTACTTAATATTTTGAATGGTGCAACACTGAAGAACACTTATGCATAAACATATTTTCATTTGGGAAATCGAAGTTTTGAATATGTTTCCATCAGGTTGTGGCCTAAGCAGGCTACTAAATCAATAGAGATGTGAACTATCATCTTAAATTATATTGGGGCTGGACCGATAACACAGTGGATTGAGTATTTGGCTTGCATGCAGCTGGCCCAGGTCCGACCTGGGTTTGGTCCCCAGCATCCCATATGGTCTTCTGAGCCTGCCAGATGCAATTACTGAATGCAGAGCCAGAAGAAACCCTTGAGAAACACCTGGTGTGGCTCCAAAACCAAAATAAAATAAAACCATCTTGTAAGTTACTCTTGGGATACACCTTATTTTACCTAAAACAAAAATCATTCCTGATTTCTTTGTATGTTTGTTTATGACTTGGATTTACCCCAAAACAAAGATTGCCTTACTGTAAAGCTGAGTGGGTTTACTGCCCCACACAGAGGTGGTCTCTGTACTCAATAAAAAAATGGTAGTTTTGGCAGGCAGCAGGGCTATCCACACTAGGTAGAAGATTGCCAGTCTATACATGTTTAACCCTCAGCCTGGTTTGGATTATTTTATCCAAGATACTGATTCAGACACATTCACCTGGGCTTGGAAATAGGGTGCATAGGGTGATTTTAAATGGTTTGGATGGTATTGAAGCAATAAGACATCAGGGAAGGTGCTTGCCTTGCATGTAGCCAATGCTGGTATGATCCTGGTGATCTATATGGTTCCCATTGCTAAATCAAGTGATTTCGCAGTGCAGAGCCATGAATAATTGCTGAGCACCACTGGGTGTGGCTCAAAAACTCCAAATTTAGTTTATGCTGCTATTCCACCTGTAAACATTTGCAAAGCAGCCTCGTATTTCTGTTATTAATTTTTGAATTCAGCAGCTCAGACCAATGGATTATAAAAAGATAATCATTCTTATCCTAAATAGTCCCTGGCAATTAACATTGAAATTTATGTAAATGATTTACTAATTTTTATTAAGCAAAATGATTTTATTTAATCTACAGAGAGCACAGTTGTTCACATTAACTCTGCACAGAAATTTTCTGTAATAAATATAACAATAAGAGAAGTGATTTTGAAAGTGCTGTTCCAAGTACAGCTATTTTTATCCTCAATGTCTAACTAGTATCATCAAAACTATTCTCACAGATAAAATGGAAGGGTCAGGTCTTCCTTTTGCTCAAACCTTTACATGTCTGCTGGTACAAATAGAGACAAGGCCAGTTGCAATATCATTTTGTACCGAGGCACAACATTCCCAATCTTTGAAGAGATGCCAAAGCAAAGTTCATTTTTCATTTTTTTGTCGCCACTGTTTTTTAGTCCACCTTTTCTCTGTAGTCATTTCTTATTTTTCCATTCATCATTCATATTTACTTAAAGCCTCCAATTCAGCTGAGGGACCTAAGACAGATAACTGGAATCAATAGCATTCTTGTCAACATATTCTTCTTTAGCTTTCAGTTATTTGGAACAGGTTCAGATTAATAGGGTCTCCTCACTCTGGCAGGGAAGAACTGTAACAGCTGCAACATTATAGAGTTGTGGATTCCAAATAAGCACTTAAGATTTTTGTTAGGAATTTGGAGAGTTACTTTAAAGATATTAGCATTGTGTGATATTAAATATCAATTTCTTCTTAGAATTTTTCTTTTTTTTTTTTTGGTTTTTGGGCCACACCCAGTGACACTCAGGGGTTACTCCTGGCTATGCGCTCAGAAGTTGCTCCTGGCAGGCACGGGGGACCATATGGGAACCGGGGGATCGAACCGTGGTCCGTCCTAGGCAAGGCAGCAGGCATCTTACCACCTGCGCCACCTCCCGGCTCCCTCTTCTTAGAATTTTTCAATGCAACTAGGTCCCAGGATTATTCTATGATGAGCTAGAGAGAATGCAATATTCATTGACATTAGAGAGAAGTCTATAAATGTTCCATTACAATCCACTACCTTTATTCTCTTCTTTACCTTTTACTAACATGAGAAATTTCGGATAATAATTCTTTACTTTGCATTTAAGTTTCAGCATGCACCCAAGTTATTATTAAGTCACCCCATTTGAAATTTAACCCTCTGTTCTGTAAGCTTATACTTTAGTTGCCTCTTAAAAGTTTCTGATAATTTGCAGGTAGAAGATATCTGATATTTTGTCAGATATTGTTTTAGCCTACTATCCCTCGAAATAATGAGATAAGATAATGAGATAATGTAGGGATATCCTTTTGTAGTCATATTTTTCTGCTTAAAATATCCAATAATTATGAAAATATCTATGCAAATACAGATATAGAATATGCATGCAATAGAGATAAAGAATGAGTATTCCAGTAAAGATCAATAACTAACAACATGGGGCTAGTGCAATAACACAAGGGTAAAATGTTTGCCTTGCATTTGACTGACATATATTTAATCTACAGAATTCCATAGAGCACAACCAGAAGTAATTACTTAGTGCAGAGCCAGAAGAGCTCCTGAGCAGTGCTCAGTATCAGGTCATCATAATCCACTTCCCACAATATGGGTTGGTTCACATCTTTATGGTATTTCCCATAGTGGTTCTGGAGACTACTATCCCCGTTGAGAAACTTAACTCTTCTATTATTTGCTATTGAGAGACACAGAATCAATAATATTTTTCTATGAGCTCTGTGTAAATTCTTTCACTCTTATAAATTCAGCTCCTTTATGAACTTGTGGAGAAATTTACACCCAGAAGAACATACATTTCTTTCACATGTTTGTATCTTATAGTATTTTTCATAAATGTGCCGTTAGGCAGGCAGGGTTCAGAAAGTCTAGGAATCACTCCTAGTTAAATGGACTCAATTGGCATAATAATTCATTTATTGCTCGTGTGGTTCTGGGGTTCACAACCATCATCTAGTGTTACCCAGGGGAACCCCGGATTATACCCAGATTTTCAAGACTGCAGAGCAATGAGATTTTTCCAGTGACCCACAATGTGCATCTAATTTTCACAACCCCTTTTAAATAATCAACATCTACTTGCTAGATCATAATGTCCACCCTATATTCAGCAAAAGTAATCAGTGTAAATTAATGCTATTATATTTATGATATTATCATCATTTGGTATCTTTAATGTTAAGAGATGCATTATTAATTTTCATTTGAGTAAATTTATATTCCCTTCAAAATATCTGTCAATTTGCACTGTAAATTGCTGCAAGTGAAATATGTTTTTTAAGCATCTACCAACAATGGATTGTAATCAGATTCTTCTTTAGCAATAAGATGCACAGTATCACAGGGTTTTTTAAAGTTTACTTAAAGATATAAAAATGATTGGCAACTTGTGTGATAGTTCTACACTCTGTATCTCATATCTTATACTCTGAAATGCATAACCCATATTTAATGAGGCAACTTCTATGTCTAACACTTGTCTTGTTTTCATGTTTATGCATAACTTGTATCATTATGAGTTTTAAGACTCAAAGTAAATAGATGTTCACACTGAGCCAGTTCCATAGACTCACTCTTTTCTCCAAAGATTTGTAAACCATGCTGAGAAAAATCATGAGTACAATGGCCATACAGCCGAAAGCTGACAATCTTGGGAGAAGACTGGCCAAGCCCACACCCTGCCAAACCCATGTCTGCTGTATCAATCACCCAAAATCACTTATTTCCTTATGGGCCAGCCTGACCACTTTTCTATGATTCTCTGCAGAGAACCTCTCTGACCAAATTACACATATGCAATTTTATATGCTGATATCATCAGGGCTTTTTGGGAAAAGTGTGGGCACCTTCTTCCCCACATTCCACTTCTAGGAGGCCGGGCAGCTGAGAACATGACCCACAAAAACTGTATTATCAGTAATACTACTTTGAATGCTTGGACAACTTCATTTATTTGATGCTTTTATTCCTATAGAAGCACACCACTTTAGATAAAAATGTGTAGCTGAGGTCACTTATTACTTGGAAACAAACAAAATAACAGAATGGTTAGCTAACAACAAAAACTTGCTAAATTTTCTGCCAATACTTTAATGACCTCATTGGAGATACAATGATTTCTCTAATTTACTTTTTATAAATTTATCTTTAATTTGTCTTTTTTTTCTATTTTTTTAATAACTTTGCTCTCAGTTATCTGGAAGCCAATGAATTGCAGTCAACTATGTCAATTATGTGAAGCATGTACTTTAATTAAAGTAAATAAAAATGATTCAAAGTAAACAAACTATTTTTGCTTGTGTAGTTAGTTGCTTTGCATCAGTATTAAATAAAAGAAAAATGGCTACTTTTCTAAGTATCTGTCTCTGATAAGACTAATCCCTGCTTTATAAAGTCAACTTTCTCTATTAAAGTCAAAATATTTTCAAATACTCAACAATGCAATGGAGTTGATAACTTTTCTAATAATACTATCTACACACTGCAATTGTGAGAACCTTGAATTCAATAGAGTAATAGAATTCCAATATGACCTACTTTTACTCTAAGTCTATCTCAGTTTGCCAGAGCATCTGTACACAACATCACAAGTGAATGCCTGAAACCATATAAAAGTGTTGTCTCATAATAAGGGGATTTCAAGACTCCAACCAAGTTGCTGGCAGCACTGAATCCTTTCTGCACCCTGTTTCCTTCGTCCTTACTAATGCTTGATAGTTTTTCAACAGTTACTGGAACTCTCGAATTTGCAGTTGTATAGCATATATCTCTGTAATTCCATGTCTGTTGTCACACAGGGTATTTCTGTCTTCACACAATCATATTCTTATAAATATAGCAGGAGATTCTTCCCTTTAGCTAATGAGGTGATAATGACCATTATTTATATAAGGTCTGAGGGAGTAGTGAGGATCGTATCAGTGTCTATTTCTAAGAAGTAATATGGTAATAATTCAACCAATAACATTCCCCTTCTTCACATTTAACATACTTTCATGAAACTTTATAAAAACCTTATTTACTATATAACCAATTTTCCTTTTTTAAAAATAGAGTCATTGCCATCAACAGTAAAAAGTTGTTTCAGAAATATGACCATAACATGGCATGTCCTGGGTTATTCAAAATAATTTTATTGTCTGTAACTTTGCATTTTAGTGAGCTTAATCAACCATTCCCAGGTTAATTGATATCTCAAATACAAATCTAGTAATAGTGTTTTTTTAAGATATCGTCATTGATGCATGAGAAAATAAATTCTAGAACTTTATAAGTAGGGACTAAGCAGTTTATAAATATTGTGGGTGTGAAGTAAAAAACACAAGGTTCATGTATGCGAATTTGCTTCTCTGAAATAGAAATCAAGACATGATAGAATGTGTCAGCCTAAAATATGGATCTTATTTGATTACCAGAAGTCTTTGGTTTACTGGTAGAGATTGATGTGTCCAATACCTAGAATACACTCCTTTTTTAGTGATATCTAGTCAAATGTTTATCTCCAAGGTCTTTCACTAAAACTTACAGTTCACGTTAAACTAACTTGTGCAACTATATTCAAATGAA